>LOJH01041081.1:2355-14473 GCA_001685095.1 Ellobius talpinus
CTTTGGAAGAGCAGGCAATGCTCTTAACCTCTGAGCCATCTCTTCAGCCCCCTGAGAGGAATTTCTTTCTTTGCTTGGAACTTGCTGTGTAAACGAGGCTGGCCTTGAGTTCACAGAGATTTGCCTGCCTCTGCCTACAGAGTGCTAGGTTAAAGGTGTGTACCACCACACCTGGCTGCGATTGGTTTCTAGGAGACGTGGCAGCGCCAGGCTGAAGCACATACCTCCCTCCCATCTTAATCTGACCGCAAAGAAATGAAATACCCTTGCTTTGGCCTGGGATGTAGAAATAGTAAAATCAATGATTTTGGACTGGGTATTTATTGGATAAACTCAGGAGAGTAAGTGAATTTATCATCTTATGAGGAACTCTAAAGCAAGTCACAGAAATTGCATGCTTGGTGGAGGAACTAAAGCCAGAACAGGGAGTGACGTGTGCTGGAATTTAAAAGCCTATCTGCGAGTCCTGAATGCACTTTCCCAGGTCAACAGAGTGCTTGTAGGCTAAGGAGAAGCTGACTTGAGACCAGTAAGGCCGCTCGCTGGTGCATGCTCTAGTCTGAAGTTTCCTGTGAAGAGAAGAAGGAAATAGAGGCCACTGGAAGCTGGCCCCTTGGTGAGACCGAGCCTGCTTCTGCATTTCAGCTAAGGATAAGAGCCAAGGGCAGGGTGGAGCTGAGAAACACAGCCTTCTCAGCCCTGGGCAAGCTGGCTGACTCTATGTCAGGGCTGCTGTGGGCCTGCCTCCACTGGCCAGAGTGAAAAGTGCAGCTAGAACTGCCTGTGAGCGTGACTCTGGCAATATGCCTCTATTCTTATGGAATTTTCCCACCAAATAGTTATTCTTTGTTTGTGATTGCCTCCAATCTGAAATAACCATAATGCCATGATTTTGTCCATAGACTTGAGGAATCCCAGGTTTAACCTTTACCCTGCCAACTACTGGACTTATGGTTTTGGAGAATATATACCAGTGTCTTGGGGCTCAGCTTATCTCATGTGTAAAAGGAAAATGACAAGACCCAAACAGGGGACTGTCAAGTGGTTGCTAGAAGGTGATACCTAGAAAGCCCAGAACTTGGTACCTGGCAGGCTCTTAGGGAGCAAGTGTTCCGTCATCAGTCCTTGGCCATGGTGGGCACTGCTGCATATTTCAATTAATTAAACATTTACACAATAACTTCAGGAGCACATAATCTAGTTATTTCTATTTGTTATTATTAAGTCACAAGTGTCTACACTGACATGGTGGCAAACACTTAAACCTCAGCACTCAGGAGGCTGAAACAGGAGGGTAGAAGTCCAAGGCCTGCTGGGTCTATGGAGTAAATATGAGACCCACGTGAATAAATTAGTTCAAAATCACATTCTCGGGGTGTGATTTGATGGCAGAGCCCTTGCCCAGTGTAAGCAAGTCTTGAGTCTGATCACCAGCACCACAGTTTATTTTTCTCTTTTGCAAAAATCTACCCAGGCCCTGGGGAGAGAAGACACCCAATATGTGTTAATAATGTTCATCTTACATACATCTGCTTCACATCAGAGAAATTCTGAAGGCTGAAATTCATACAGCTCAAGGATGCTGGGAAAAGTATGGCTGCCCTGTGTTACTATTTTACAAATGCCAAAGCCGAGGAATGCAAGGACTCACATCACCCACGTTCACACAAATGAGGGTAGAGCAGAGGCTGGAAACACAGGGCTTTCTGACCCCAGGTTGCGACCAGCACCTTTTTAGTGGAGTTTGTAGTGACCACCTACACATTCCTGAATCCTGCAAGTTCCCGTAGTCTGGAGTCCCAGGTTGCTCAGCACATAGAAGCATCTAACCTTTCATAGTCTCCTTGCCCAAGGTTTGCCCTATTCTTGCTTTGAAGCCCTTTGATCTGACAGTATGTCTGACGTCATAAAAAGTGTAACCTTGTCTGTATGAGTGAGCATGCTGAGCTCTCCATCCTAGCAACACATTTGGGGAAAGTGTCACATAAGAGATGGGATACTGGCATTTTTTTTTAAATCTAAGTTGAAAGGTTTTGTTTTTCAAAGTTGAAAGGTTTCTTTTTCCTCTTATGTAACAATAAACCTATTTTAACCCCAGAGATCCTTAGATAAAAGAAATATATTTATTGGACAGATAAAATAAAATAAAAATATTATTTCACCTACAGAATAACTTGAGTTGCCAAAGAAATTTATGCTGAAATGAATTATTTCAGAAGGTAGCATTTTGGTGATGGCATGGGTTTAACACCAATAATATGAGTCTCCTACAAAGAAAAAAATGAGTAGAAAACAAAACAGCTTTTTGCTGGGTGGTGGTGGTACACACCTTTGATCCCAACACTTGGGAGGCAGAGGCAGGCAGATCTCTAGGTAGAGGCCAGCCTGATCTACAGAGAAAGTTCCAGGACAGACAGGGCTGTCCAGAGAAACCCTGCCCTGCCCCCCAAAAAACAAACAAATCACCACCAACAAAGACAAAACCACCACCAACAACAAAACAATCTCCTTTGGGTATATCTAAAATAGCAGGAGAAGGGACAGATCCAGATCTAAGTCACTCTGCCTAGAATGACTGAGTCTTGCTTGCCCAGTGCCTCTCCCAAGTCGCTAACTCAGGTTCCTATGGACTTCGTGCTAAGACCACAGAAACAGTGGGCTGTATTGGATCCTTCACAGCAACCAGGGAAAAGGTAGAACTATGCTCAGCAATTATTGACTCACAGGATGGGGCAAAAACTGAGTAGTCCCTGTGTCTCCTGGATCTCCAGGAAGTCCAGGGAACAAACTGCCCAAAATCCAACAGGAAAGGAGGGGACCTTGAGTATATGACTAGGGGCTCCCAACCAACCAAGAAGAAGGATGGCTCAGATCCTGAGAACGGAGAAAGCTGAAGCTTCTTGACAAGACCAAGCACAGGCTGAGGGGCAGCCTGGAGCTAGCAGTGGTGGCCTAGAGTCAAGGAGGGGGATGTAGGGGTAACACCCAGATGATATTTACCCTGGGTCAGCACCCCCGCACACACACTCAGACCCCTGGGTCAGCACTGCTCCCCCACACTCTGACCCCCAGCACAACTACTTTCCAGCTAGTGTCTCACAGGGTATCACGATCTGCTGAAAGTTATGCTCCATTTTTGTCTCATTTAATGAGCAAGATAATATAGTAAGATTAGATAACTGTCTCAAGGGTCTCCACTCACAAGTGATGGAGCAGGATTTGAACCCATGAAGTCTGGATCCAGAGCCCACAGTTTTTAAAGATTCTGTTGTGCTGTCTCTAAAAAGTAGGGATGTATGGGAAGCTGAGTACTTAGCAGGGTAAGACCCAGACACTGGAGAGTGAGTGAGTCTTCTGGCAGCTGACTCTGTGCTCTTGGGGGGCTCTGGGTCCTGGTCTTTGTTATTCCTCTACACTCACCAGTCCCAATTACAGTGCTTAGGCTGAACCCCCCAAGCCCTCCCATGCTAAGAACAGGCTCTACAACTCAGTTCCACAAAGCTTTCTTCATAGACACCTGATCCGACTCAATGTCTCAAGCACATGTGTGGTTACCACACCTGGGTTATCCATGGCTTCGGAAAGTACTGCTATTGGAGCACACCCATATTTTCTTTTAAAAATGTTTCCTGACAGGCATGGTGTGCAAACCTTTAGTCCCAGCACTGGGAGGCGGAGGCAGGCTGATCTCAGTGAGTATGAGGCCTGTCTGTTCTACATAGGAAACTCCAGGCCAGCTAGAGACCTGCTGTCTGCCTCTGCCCTACTGTGCTCACACACACACACACAGACAGAGAGAGAGAAAGAGACAGAGAGAGAGAGAGAGAGAGAGAGGAGAGACAGAGACAGAGACAAAAAAAGAAAGGCTGCTTTTCTTTCTTCCTGGACTATAGGCTCTAATCTGTTGAGAGGAATTTGGAAAGTACAGAAATAGAAACAAAGGGGGCTGCAGATGTAGCTTGATGGCAGAGCCCTTGCCTAGTGTGTATGAGGCTCTGGGTTTGTTCCCCAGCATTGTGGAAAAGGCGAGGGACCCAGAAGTGCATACAGGAGCAGAAATGTTACCCAGGAGGAGGCATCATTGCCTTTCTGTTTGTGTTGTACCCCTTCCCCCCAGGTTTACATGATCTCTAAAATCCTGCTTGTTTTATGAAGTCCTTTATTCCATTGTTTTGCTACCATTTTATAAACTAGTTATAAACTGATGTCTCAAAAGATTATTTTTAAAACCTATTGAGGAAGATGACAGTTATTACGAGAGGAAAACAAAACAATAAAAGCTGAGTTTTTTGTGGTACAAATAGTCCCTTGGGCAATGTGGTTTTATCTGAGTCTCAGAAAGGTCTTTGACAAGACTGCCCAGAAAAGGATGTACATGCCTGGAAAGGAACAAGAAGGTGACAGGCATGTAAAATAACACGAGATGTGCCTGCCTTTGGTGTACTGGCTAAGGAGCCATTTTGTAGACTGTCAAGAAGCAATAGCTATGAGCAAATGGGTACTGCCGTAATGTGTGCAAAGAATATTCTGTAGGGATGTTAGGATATCTGAACTCGATGTGCGGGAGAAAGCACTTAGCCTTTGGCTTTAAATGACAAAGAGCAAGCAGGCAGGGCTGGGTGACAGAAGAGTACTTACTTGTGTCTGTGTGATAAACCCAGGAGAGATTGCTGCATGAGGGTAAGATCAAGATGCTGCAGCAGAGAAGACAGACCTCAATAGTACTGATAAATTGAAGGACTCTTCCCTTGCTAGAAGTTTAATTTGTGACGTGGTGGTGGCGTGTGCTCACTTGAGAGAGTATCATCAAGAAAAACAGATTTTGTTTGTTTGTTTGAGATAGGATGTCAAGTAGCCCATGATGGCACTGAATTCACTATGTAGCTGAGGGTGCCCATGAACTTCTGATTGTCCTGCCTCTAACTCCCAGGTGCTAGAATTGCAGACATATACCACAAGCCATGACTGGAAAAAAACAAAAAATTATTTTTGAAGCCATTGCTTTTAAAGGAGGAGGATTGCCATTTTAAACCAGTTTGAGCTAGATGATGAGTTTGAGGTCATCCTGACTGTACGTTGAGGCCTTGTCTCAGAACATAACCAACCAAACAACAAATAAAAAAAATTACTCTTGGTAACCTAGACACCAAGCATGCTCATTTGGCATAACCCACAAAACTGTGGTTGACTTAGAGAAAGACCATGATAGCCCAAGATGGGAGGTATCTTCTCCCTAGAAAGAGAAACCCAGAACTGTGATACTCCATGGGAAAAGTCCGCAGTGAGCAGGCGAGAGACAGAAACAGGAAGACCATGAGGGGCATAGGCAAGAAGCATTTTTCCGTATGTGCCAAAATCCTTGAGTGAGAAAAATTGGGATTAAGTAAAACAAAATACCATTTCAAGACACAGATGATAAAATTGAAGGAGTTCTTTACTTCCGAGATGAACTGTGTTGTTTGTCTTCAGCACAGTGGCTGCACCTTAATCTACTGCTATCTCAGTCAGCAATTACCGGCCGGCCGGCTGCTCTGGCAGTCGCTGGCCTCTCAGGCTGCAGCCTAGTGGGGATTCTGTCCCCACAGGCACTGGCTCTGGCACTGCCTCTAAAGGTCGCGCTAACTAAATTTCTCTCAGTCTATTTAGAAATAAGACTGGAGACTCAAAGGCCGGAGTGAAAATCTGCTAGCTCAGAGAGGTTGAGCAGCAACTAGATAACCTTCTCTCCTTGCTGGTGCCTCCCAAAAAGCCATGCCCCTTCACTCTGCTAAGACAAAAAAGGCTGCAGCACTCAGCATGCCTCCCTACCGTTTCTGGTGCAACTCTCTGTGTCTTCCAGGTGCCCTCCGATGCTCTACAATTACTTTCTGACAGCTAGCTGCTAACGCAGCCTCCTGACCCAAGGTTAATTTTATTTAATTAACACAAATGCAAACTTGGGATTCACAGTATGATCAAATATTCCCCAATGGAGGCATTGGAAAGAGATGTAAATGGGTTAGAGAGGATTAAGACTCCTGGCTGCCAGCAAAGACCAGATCTCCTGAACTTTAAGGCACAGAGAGGAAGGACTCTAAAGATGAACCCGTTTGACTGAGACTATAGGATGAGCAGTGCTCAGCTCTACTCAGTACAGGAAAAAATTGAAAACAAAGTGAAAATGTGGGTAGCGGCCCTAGAGTCTGCACGGGCTCACTGTGTTCAGGGACAAAAGAGGCAGTGAGTGTAGCAGAAATTTGGTGCCAAGGTGGGGTGTGTGCGTGTGTTGGGGAGTTTGGATTTTGTCTCATATAAAATGAGGGTGGCCTGGATAGAAACGTTCCCCATAGGCTTGTGTATTTGAACCCTTGGTCACCCTGGTGACGCTGGAAGAGGCTAGGAAGCTTTAGGATGTGGAGCCTTGCTGGAGAGACTGTGTCACTGGGAACAGGCATTGAGGGTTTATAGCTCCACCTAACTTCTGGCTTCTTCTCTTTGTTTATTGTATGCAGTTAAGATACGCTCTTTGAGCTTTTCACCTGCTGCGCCAGAACCTTCCTGCCATGATCTCTGAAACCCTAAGTCAAATAAATGTTTTCTTCCTTAACTTGTTTTTGGTTGTATCAGTCTATCACAACCAAAACCAAACAACAATAACAACAGCAACAAAACAAACAAACAAAACGAAAGAGAAGCCAGGTGTGGCAGCCCACACCTTTAATCTCAGCACTTGGACTAATGTCTGAGAGTTCAAGAACAGCATGGTCTACAAAGCAAATTCAAGACCAGGTGGGACTGAATGGTGAGGCTGTCTCAAAACAACAATAACAACAACAACAACCAAACAAACAGTGACACAATTTTTAAGGTTCTTGTACTTGGCTATTACTGGCTTTCCCTATCAGAACATGTAAAAATGTATCTTATGCTTGTGTACAGTGTAACTACTTTTCTCTTCTTGGTCATTCTGTGCCGGGAGGTAGGGATATCTGGGGCCAATTAACCAATAAGAAGAACTCCATCATTCCTAACTTTCTGGATGATTCATTATCCTCTTTCTCCAGTGGGGTGAGAGTTGGAGGTGTGCTAGGCTAGCAGTAGGAACACAGATGTGTATTCTGTGTCTGTTCTCCTCTGCTCCCTTATGAGGTTTAGTGGAATCATTTTCCAAATCAAGGCCTTGCATTCAAGTCCACGCCCCATAGGTTGCTTCTGGAGAAACCCAACCTGAATATTGGGTTGAGTTTAAACAAAGAAGAGAAAGACGTCACCAAATTTCCTGTACCCGTTAAATCTAGGCTTCCTTCCTCAAAAGGGACTGGGATGATGTCATCAAACCCTAACTGTTAAGCAGTTGACCAGCATGGAGTCCAGGGTGGCCATCGTGCACCAGCTTATGAGGTAACAAGCGACAGACCCCATTAGCAGCTGGTAAAAGCAGATATGAAAAATGAGAAGATTGTATCTGAAGAAAAATATTTTAGCATGTTGTCTGTAAAGATAAAGTTTAGTGGGAAAGGGGCAGGGCTGCTAATAAAAGTTCAAAAGGAAACACATGTCACACAGCTCTAATATATGGATGTAATAAATCTGTCAGAAGTTCCTGTACTCCTAACTCCTGGGACCAGTGATCTCTTGTGGTTCCAACTCAATCAAAACTTCACAAGAGAATCACAGTGAGAGAAATAAATATCCCAGACTAATCCTCTAGCACAAAATCTATGGAACACGTTTTTATTCCTATAATTATATTTCAACCCCTCTTCCATTTTGCCTTAGAATAAAGCCATGGAGACTTTGTCTTGGACCCTAGAACTTCTGTTTGTCTTTATGAGGCTTTCATTTTATTTATCTATTTATTTATTTTGAGATGGTTACAATAAAATCTTCTCAGGCTATGGATGAATTCCTGGGCTCTAGTTATTCTCCTAGCTCAGTACTTGAGTATCTGGGACTGCAGGTATACCCTGATACCCAGGTACTCAGCTCTTTATAGGGATTTGAAAGTCAGATTGGAAAAAATAGCAAATGACATTGCTTTTTGTCAAGGACAAATCTTAGGTAATAAGAACAACAGTTGACACAGTGATTCTGTGACTCTTGAAGACTACAATCATGATACCAAATCAACCAAAGAAATGCTGGGCATGAGACACAGTTTTCAAGAATTCCTGAGAGGCTAAATTCTATCAGAAAATACTCCCCAGTGTCATCTGTTATATACAGCTAAGTCAAGCTCAAGGCCACATTACTAAATTCTAAGCTGAAGATTCACTCTCTAACCAAAAATGGCCAGGAATTCACAATCGCCTGCTTCATCCTTCAAGTGCTGAGAAGGTAGGTGTGTGCTACCACACCTGGCTAACGGCCAGTTCCAACAAGGGTGCCAAGGTAGGGAGAAGGAGAAAGGATGGTCTCTTAAAGTGATGCAGGGAAAACTGGGTATCTGAATGCAAACAAACAAAGATGAATGCTTATTTCCACAGACAAATCTTAAGGCTAATAAAAGACCCAACGAATTATAAACTTGTAGGAGAAACCATTGGGAAAATTCTTCACGATGTTGGAGTTGCATGTCAAAATACGCCCCTGTGCTGAGCCCAAAGCACAGGCAACACCAGCAACAAAAATAGGTGAGCTAATCTTCACTGGATTACAAAAAGATTCTTTCTCTTTGCGTGAAAAGACACCATCAAAAAAGAAAAAAAGCCAGACCACAGGGATGGGGAAAATATGTGAAATTTGTCAATGACAAGGAGTTACTATTCATTCTACAACTTCAGGACAACAGAAAGTTAAAAACTCAATTCAAAAATGGGCAAAGGGCTTGAATAGAAATTTTTAAATGGTCCACAGATTGCTCAATGTCTTAGTCACAATGATGAGGCCACCAATATGCGATCTATGGAGCTTCCTCCTATAGATACATTATTTAAGTGGAGAGGGGTCATCAGAGATGAGCAGAGCAAGAAGTGACATATTTCTGATTTCCCAAAGGGCCATGGTGGCTATGGGAGAGAAGACCAACATGGTTCATCTTATGCCAGAAGGTGGTTGACATGTTTGGTACCAATGGGTTTTTAGATCATAAATGAAGTATGCTTTAAAATAGTATAAAGTTTTTCGAACTTTGGGTTGTATGTACACTTTTCATACTAGGGATAAGGTGTATGTCATTAAATATGTCCTCCCCAAATCATGACTTCTCAACTAGAAGACCCTGGGAAAAAAAGAAGTTTTCAAGTATGAACTGTCAGAAGTTTTCAAAAGTCAGGGGGATTATACGTCAAAAGCACTATGCACTTGAGTATGAGGGCAATAGGGAAAGGGGTCTTACTTTGTAGAAAAGAAAGTTTTGGCATCTCTCTCAGGGACACATCTTTAATACCAGGATTTCAGAGGCTCAGGGGGTCAGTGGTGTGGTGCACGCCTTTAATCACAGCACTTGGAAGGCAGAGGCAGGCAGATCTCTGTGAGTTTGCGGGGCAGCTTTGTTTGTAGAATAAGTTCCAGGACAGCCAAGGCTATGTAGAGAGACCCTGCTTCAACAAAACAAAACAGAAAAGAGGTCCAGGGAAAAGGTGTGCCCTAGCTTAGGAGTTGGAGACAGTCCATGAGCAGTGAAGCTGGATAAAAACTGCCATTCTATTTTTAAGTTTTTAAGGAACCGCCACACTGGTTTCATAGTGGCTCTGCCAGTTTACAGGCTAGTGACAAGAGTGAATAGGGGTTGCCCCTCCCCCACAGTCCTGCCCGCATTTGCCTTCATTTGTTTCCTCGATAAGAGCCATTCTTACTGGAGTATGATGGAATCTCAAAGTATTTTCAATTTGCATTTCCCTGATGGGAATGTCGAACACTCTAAAAAGTATTTCTTAGTCATTTGTGCTTCTTCTGAGAACTCCAGTTTTATAAACCATTTTATTTATTTATTCAGCCCAAGATCCATAGCATTTATTTAAGCGGGGGAGTTGTGTGTGCAAAGGTAAACAGTGGGGACAGGACATAGAAAGGCAAAGGAAAACTGGGTAATGCATAAAACAAGCTCCTGTTTCCTCTCTGCTGGCTCCTAGTGATGTGGACAGTGCATAGATCATCTCTTAGTGCTTTTATTTGCTATCTTGTTGGTTCGTTTTCTAGGCACTGATTCTGTCAGATGTGTAACTGGCAAAGATCGTCTCCTGTTTTGTAGGCCACCTCTTCACTGCGTTAACAGGTTTCTTTTGCAGTACAAAAGTCCTTAAAATCCGTGAGTTCTCACTTTGTCAATTTTGGCCTTATTTCCTGAAGTCCCACTCGGAAAGTCCTTGTGTGCCCATGATTTTGGGCACATCCACTTCTTTATCTTGTAGCAGTTTCAGAGTTTTAGGGACAACACTGAGATCTTTGATCCTCTTGGAATTGATTTTTATTCGGGATGAGAGATAAGGATCCGGTTTCATTCTTCTCTACACAGACATCCAATTTCCCCAGAATCATTTAAAGAGCAGAACGATAGCAATGTGAGCCGGTTTTATATGACAGCCAGCGGGTGGCGATGTGAGCTGACACAGGCTGTCTCAGCTGATCTGTTCTGGGTGCCCTTGCCAGATGGAGTTGGGGGAAGGTTATGGGTGGTTTCTGGTTATGGGTGGCCTGTTTACCCAATAACAACCCTGCTGTTTATGCAGCCAGAGCCACTGTTTAAGACAGTGTCATCAGCACTGCCATTTCAAGGGAAAGGACTTAGCAGTTGTCTTTTCTCCAATGTGTACTTCTGCCTTCTGGCTGTTGTTGCGCTGACTTATAGCAGGGCTCTCTGCTCTGTCCCACAGATTTCTGTGTCTGTTTTGTTTATATTACCTTTGAGTCACACCATCATTATCATTACATTTCCTAAAAGAATTGATCAGTAAGTACTGGGATTATGACTGGGTAAGGTACATTTTGCTTCTATAATTATTTTTCCCATTTTTTTTTTACAGTGAATGTTTATTACTGTTACTAATGTTCTGGGAAGGGAGGGAGGAGGGGAATGGAGAAAAGATGGCTAAGGGATTGTGGTGCAGTTAGGATAAATAACTCCTAATGCTCTATAGCACAGCTGGGTGACTGTGGCTGTTAACCAGAATGGCTATCGGTTCCACATACAGGAAATGCTCAGTGTTTAAGAAAACTGATTTACCAATGACTAATCTGATCATTACACATTGTATACATGTATTGAAATAACACACCAACTTCCATAAATAGGTAAGGGTGAAAATATAATCTGAAAAGAAAATCATGCTATGATCAGGGGCAGTGATAAAGGTTACTATTAAGAAAAAGAAAGGAAGGAAGGAAGGAAGAAAAAGAAAGAAAGAAGAGAAAAGAAAAGAAAAGAAAAGAAGGAAAAGAAAAGAAAGGAAAAGAAAAGAGCAAATTTTGTAAGCCCAGGAGCATGAGGAAGTATCCTGAAGCAATTTACCTGGAATGTGTCCCTGGCCAACTTTCGGATTCCTGGACCTCCTCAGAAGTACCTAATCATCAGTGACCCATCAGGGTGGGTGGAGCCCATGTCTCTGGGCCTTCCAGATGCAGGTCATGACTGAGTTTATGAAGTTTACACAAGCTAGATAGATTCTGTGTTTGCATGGGCAGGAACAACCTGGCAGGCTGGGTTTACTCAGGTGAGCACGCTGTCGTTCTGTCTTCCAGCTCGCCCGTGCTTTGTGGGAGAATGGAGTCCCTGGAGTGGCTGTGCAGGTCAATGCCAGCCCACCACGCGTGTTCGCAAGCGTTCAGTGCAGCAGGAGCCGCTGAACGGAGGGGCACCCTGCCCACCCCTGGAAGAGCGAGCCGGCTGCCTGGAGTACACCTCATCGCAGGGCCGGGACTGCGGGCATTCCTTTGGTACTGAGTATCATGGTTGCTGCCTTTGTTGCTTTTGATGACTTTTGGTCACTTCCTGAAAGGTCATGCTCTGTGCAGGGAAAGTTCCATGAGGTGGAGGGACCAGTCTGCTTAAAGCAGATAGGGAGCTCAGGAAATGCTTATTAAAGGGATCAATAGCCAGCTGCACACATGCCTCTTTCCCTTGCTTCCTTCAGTGTTTTTTACCTTTCTTTCTTTCTTTCTTTCTTTCTTTCTTTCTTTCTTTCTTTCTTTCTTTCTTTCT
>LOJH01041084.1:2304-16777 GCA_001685095.1 Ellobius talpinus
GATAGATAGATAGATAGATAGATAGATAGATAGATAGATAGAGGATAGATATACAATAGATAGTTGTGCTAGCCACTGGGAAAAACCAGTCTGGTCTTGTTTAATCTTAAAACTCTTGTCTGTTTTGTTTTCATTTTGAGACAGGGTTTCATGTAGACCAGACTGGCCTCAAACTCACTAGTAGCTGGGAAGGACATTAAACTCCCTGCTTCTCCTGCCTCTCCCTTCTGAGTGTGGGAATTACAGGAGTATACCGTCACATTCAGCTAAAGCCCCCACAACTTGACATTTGCTCTATTGATATGAAAAATTGTCACTCGTGACCTGCACACATTTCTGGATGTATATGTATATTTCTTTTATCTCACATGTACAAACACTCCAATGCCTTTTTTATTTAAAAATTTACTCACAATAATCTTGCAAAGACAGATGCACCAAAAGATAAGTAATGTGTCCAGCGCTACATGGGGTGAAAAGCGAGCCAGGGCTCTGCATTCCTCCACACCATCTCCTGCCTAGATTGCTTTCACATTTCTAGCTCAGCTCCTCAGCTTAGAGCTACCAAAGTCAGGGACTTTAACTGTTTTTGCAGTCAGTATACGGCCAGAAGTCATAGTTCTGAGCATGGTCAGTGAGGAGTGGAGGTCAGAGACAAAATCCCATTGCTCACTCTCTTGGACTTCCCCTTCCTCAGATACCCCCTTTCTGCTTACCCTGCCTTTGTTTACCTCTCTGTGCTGCTGAAGATGTACCCCAGGCAGATGCTTTTTATCTGAGTCTCATTCCCAGTAACCCCAGCTCTTGACTCTTTCTCACTGCTTGGCCAAACAGTGCCATCTTTGGGGCAGGCAGAACAGTCATACACCCAGAAGGGCAAGTAGAAAAGAATCAATGAAGAGCTTGAAGAAATGTCTGTTCTGATGGCTCCTTCCTTCTACTTAGGCTGCCACCCCACCCCTCAGGCATAGCCACCAACCATGTGCCGGGTGTGTGTTGGGCACAACTCCACCAGCTCCCACCTCCCTCTGGCCCCAAGGCTCTGCTGTCTCCCTGCCTAGCAAGCTTCTTCCCCAAAAGAAGGAGGGAAGCATCTGTCTGGACTGGCAGCTCAGCAGGACTGTCTTCCCATCTCCTCCTCCCCCACACAGCTGGGAATCCTTCCATCACTGCCTCCCAAAGAATCAAGACCTGGCTAACCTAGAGTGCGATAAGAGCCTGGCTGAAAAGGCAGCTTGCAAAACCCCCCTGCACACACACACACACACACACACACACGCGCGCGCGTGCGCGCGCACACACACACACACACACACACACACACACGAGCGCGCGCCTTCCACCACCCCCGCCCCCTGCGTCCCCAGGCTGTCAGGAGGCTATATCCCACCTGAAGCATCAGTCAACTTCAAGCTAGGGGATAGGGTTTTCCGTTAGCTGCCTTGGGTTTCTTATGCATTTTTGGTACTAGACAAAGTATGATGTATGCAAGGTGGAAACACCATCCCATCTCAAAAGGGGCAGTTTTCACCCCCTCTGACAGCAGTAGAAAACTCATTACTCTGAGTTTTATGCCATGCCTCAAATGCGGGCTGTGGTTAGCGTAACTCAGTGACAGTCCAACAAACAATGGCATCAGGCTTGGGCTGTTCATTTGTAGGCTGATCCTTACCAGTAGGTTTCCTTGTCTCTGCAGACCTTCCCTAACTCTACGCCAGACCTTAGCCAGTTTCCTTCCTAAGTGCCCTCCTCTCTATTCACCTTGGTCAGTGGTAACTCTTACTCTTAGCCTTGGGCCTTGCTAGGTTTCCGGTTCCTATCTATAACCTGGAGCTAAATGTTCTTCCTGGCTAGAGGGCTTTGCAGTATTAAGGGAAATGTCATCTGTGAAGGGACCAGGGTATAATTAAGAGTTTGATTCCTGTTTTTCCTTTACTTTTTTTCTTTCCTTTTTTTATTTTTAAACATATGGGACTTGATGATTCAAGACATTAGTGGGATTACTGAGGTTCAAATTCTTCATACTTTGTTTTCTCCAGATTCACAGGTTCACAGTGCCCTGGGTTCTCTTTCCTGTCTTTTCATGATTAAAAGAATGAGAACATCTTTATTTGCATTCTTTAGAGCTTGACTAAAATAAAGATAGTATTGGAAGTACATTAGTCTAAAAGATTAGGAGGCATTGTTTGGAAGAATGCTTGGAGAGTGCTCAGCAATCACTGATCTAGAAATAGATTAGAAACTCCCAGAGGACAGGCTGCCTGTCAGGTTCACTATGGCATCTTCAGGGCTGGCTCACAAGGAACTCCAGAAATCCCTTCAGGTTTGGGAGGGAGTCGCCCCTGTAGCTCCCACAGGGACAGAGAATGGAGCCAGAGCTTCAGTTGAAGCCACCTCCTATTTCCCTCTGCTGGCTTTGCCTGGATTCTCAGGCAGGTAACAGCACCCCAAACCCAGGGGTAGAGACCAGACTCATCCATCTGTTGCCAGAGGCCTTTCTGTTGAATCCCACCCTGACATCTGGACTGTAACGCAGAGTGATGGCCTCTTCTGGTCCCTTGCCTCCACACTACAACCCTAATTTTCCCCCAGCCTTTATGAAGCTTAGACGGAGGTACCTGCAGAGTGTCCTCTTCTCCTGGGTCTTGGGGTGGGAGAACAGAAGGCACACAAGGCCCCCTCACCTCTGTGGTATGGGCCAAGAGGAGTGAGGAGTTGGTTGGCAGGGGTGGGGAACAAGGGAAAGTCAAGTGGAGGCTTGTTTGGAGGATAGAGCCTAGGTCATCATGCATGCTAGGTAAGTGCACTATCACTGGGCCACACCCCCAGTGTGGGGGGAGGGGCTGGGGGGATGCCAGCAGGTGTAGATGTGGAAGCCTGAGGACAAAATCAGGTTGTCTCCATATTGGGATTAAACAAGGACTGGCCTCTTATGTGTACACCACTTACTGACTGAACTCAGGTTGCACCTCCATCTCATGCTTGCATGCCTTTTCTTAGTTTGAGATAGGGCTTTCGTAAGCTGGCTTATGCTGGCCTTGAACTTACTCTGCAGCCCAGGCATGCCTCAGTTTCCCTGGAAGCTGGGACGGCAGGCTTGACTGGAACACATACTGGATCTGGTGCACGTGGCCAGAGAAACCTGCATTCAGAACCTTGAGGTGCCAGACACCTCCAGAAGGTCTCTTACTGTCACTGGGGGTAGAAATAGACTTACCTGTCAAGTCTCAGATGGAGAAAGCCCCTCTCAGTAAGAAGACCAAGCAGGTGGATGCTCAAAGGTGGGGGGGTTCCTTACTCTGTCCTCACAGATTGCCTGGTCCAGCTGCCTGGGAAACACAGGTCTGGGCAAGGCCAGGAGACCAGAACTGCAATTAAAGCAGCCCCACAATTGGGAGTTCCCAGGAGATCCTTGCCTGCCTCCGGGTCCCTGTGTCCTGGAGCTTGCAGTGGTTGGCAAAAAGCAGGGAAGGGAAAGGCGGACAATGGGCTTGCTGCCATGTCCTCATGTTTCCTATGCTGGGGTATGCCTTTCTGGGTGGAGACATCTTGATCAGAGACCTCAAGGTAGCACCATGATTTCGACTTCTGGCAAGCATCCCAAAAAGAGAGTAAGATACAATTCCAGGCTGCTTTGGGCTTCATTAACAAGTTTCCTATCTCTCCTCAGCTTGGAAATCTCTGAAGCAAGGTCAAGTGGGAGTTTAATAGTCATCCCTGGGCCTGTGCAGAGGGCAATCTTTGAACTCTGCCCACAGGTGGGTGGTTCCCACCACCGAATCACTTATAATTGAAGCAGGAGGGGTGAGTGCCTGCAGGGAAATGCCTGGGCTTCCTAGGGCTCTCTAGTCCTCACACCTCGCTCTAGAATCAAAGGTTCTACAAACTAGCCTGTACAACCAGCCATGGCATCCTCTTCCAGCCGTCCCAGCATGGCTAGGGACACCGCCCTCCCCCTGGAAGACCCTAGCATGCTAGGAAATGGTTGTTGTACTTCGACAGTGCAGGGTCTCACATCAGATCCTGAGAGTGGACACGTTAACAGCTGTATACCTCCAGGGGAGCCTCCTCAACACACAGCTACAACTTTACCAGGGAAAACTGCCTCCCCTGTGCGCACGGAATGGGCTAAGGGTGGGGTGGCCAAGGAGGAGACTGAAGGCAATACAGAGCCCTCCTGGATGGTACATTCAACTCCAGCCTACACATTTCCTGTGGGAGCATTTGGATGTTTCCTTGGTAGGAAAAATGTGTCCCCAATAGAAGCAGCTTCTCCTGGGCCCACTCAGTCTGCCCCCGCCTGACTTTGTCTAATGCTATTTAGGCTGAGACAAGCTTCTCGTCTTCCCCAAATGCAGGATTGAACCCTCACATGCTTTGCTTTCTCTTGGGGAGACTCGGCCAGACTTGGGCCATCTCCATCTGAAGAACACACAGAGACGTTCCCTCATATTTGTTTTTCTTCCTGTCCTTAGATGCCAACATCATCCCAGAACTAGGCAGCTGGGAAAGCCATTGACTTTGAAGCAGGGGGCTGGAGGAGATGGAAAATGAGGAGAGTGAACTCCCAACAGACAATGGCCAACTGGAATATAGTTCTCCCTGCCTTGGGTGTTCCCACACCCTGATTGAGATGGAGTACCTGGACTTTGGTGGAGTGTAAGGAAGCCCAGCTGGCGTGCATGGTCCCTGACCCTATTCTCCTACCCGCAGTCTCTCCTAGGCATTCTGCACTACCATTCTGAGCAAGAAACTAATTTTCAGGCCTGACTTCAAGAGAACAATGCCAACTGATGATCCAGCATCCCTCTGCAGGTAGTCTGAAATTAAAGCTAGTCAAAGGGACAAGTGAGATGGAGACCAGGGGACAAAAGTAGAAATTGCTCCTTGCCACAGTTTTCTGTTGTCCCTGACTCCAGTCAGGTCCTCAGATTAATTCCTTCACTAGAGTAAGCTGATAAAATGCTTGTGCACCCTAAGCTGTCCCTCCTCGACCTACACGAAGACTTCATGACTCTCTCTCACACACAGAAAACTCAGCTTCAGGCATTGTGCTTCCTTTGAAGCTAATGGAGGGGCACTAACAAATTGTCTTACATGATTTTGCTTATACTGGCTCATGTGATTCCCACAGCAATTCTATATAAGGCACAATATATTTTGCAAATACAAAACAGAGGCTCAGAGAGTCCAAGTGAGTTGCCCACCAGCACACAGACAGACAAAAGGCAGCAGAACTAGCTACTATAACCAGGTGTCGTAGATCCATTGCTGTTGTGTGATAAAAATACACTGATAAAAATCAATTTAGGGGAGAAAGAGTTATTTATCTCACAGTTCCAGTCCCTCATTGGAGGGACATCAAGGCAGGACCCTGAATCAGCCATTCATGTTCACGGTCAAGAGCAGACAGAAAAGGAATACATTCAGGACCACTACTCAGACCTCTTTGCCTGTTCATCTCAAATTCAGGACCCAAAGCCAGGGAATGGTGCCATCTGATTTTATTCTTTTATTAAAATGTTTTAAATTAAAATGTAATTACATCACTTGTAAGACCCCTCTTTCTTCCCTCCAACCCCTCCCATGTCCTTCTTCACCCCTTCTCACACTGATGGCCTCTTTTTTTATTATTATGATATATATATGTATATATCACTTCTAGTCTGAGTCTTCCCACATTAGTTAACGTAATTAAGACAATCCCTCACAAGCATGCCCACAGGCCGGCCTGATCTAGATAATCCTTCACTGAGACTCTTTCCACGTGATTACAGACTGTCGTTTGACAATTAAACTAATATCACAATTGGTTTGCCAGCCGTTTGCCTGATTCCACGCCCTGTTTTTTCATCACATTAACCTGATCCACAGGGTTGGTACATAAGTCTTTAGAGCTCATTTCTTGCCAGACAGCAGACTGCTGCCTGGGCGCGGGGAACTCTCCCTGGAGACAGACAGTGTGGCATGATTGGAGTGCCACGTTATGTGCACTCAGTTATGGCCCAGTTATGTGCGCTCGTCATCTGGTGGGGTGGTGGGGTGCTTCGATGCTAGATGTATGTCTACATTCCTGTGTCCCAGAATCTCCATTCTTCTATGATTTTAAGAAAGGAATTATACAGAAAACAGCTGGGCTTTGTGGGTCCAAACTAAGACTTCTTAGAGCTGAGCAGAGTGGAAGCAACTTGGGGAAGAACTGTTTTGGGATGGTGCGGGCCAAGAAGCAGGTGCTACAGATAGGATGCCATTTAGGAATTCTTCCACTCTTGAAGCACGGCAGGCATTTTAGTTTCTGAACAATTTGGAAACTTAGACTTGAATCCTTGATGTAGGTCCTGTGTAAAAGTAACTGCAGGAGTTTTCTAGGTCAACAGAGGTCTGGAGGTACTATTAGAAGGCCCAGGGAGGCTGTATATACAGCTTTCCTGATCTGGTAGATGAGAAGATGAAGGCTCAGGAAAAGCCATGGGTGCTGCCCACACTTGCCCACCAGCCACTGTGGTTGTTGAGACTTCGAGCAGGCGCAGCTGCAAGTCTGGCCAGGGGAGAAGCCCAAGGTAGCTGGAAACTCTTCCCGGGCTCCTTGAGTAACCAGCTCCCTTTACTGCGCAGGTGGAGGAGGGGGTTTGCTTCTGGGCTTCTCTTGTTTTCCCCCACCTGCCTGCAGTGCGGTTGGTTTGTCTGCTGGCGCCACAAAGGCATTAAGGCTGGGGGAATTTGATCAGTAAAGAGGGGGTGTTGCCTCAAGATGTGAGCCCAGTACAATCCTCCCTCCTCCTCCCCTTGACTGCTGAGATGCCCTTCCACCTTCCATCAGGGGCTCCGGGACTAAACCTCTGAAGGCTGCAACAGTAAGACAGCCACCCTGTATATTCAGCTTCTCTTCTGGAACACTGCTACCCGGGACCCTGCTGCTCAGGGGCTGGGTGGACCTAGCTCAGGATGGGGTCAAGTGGAAGGTCAGGCGCAGCCCTGGGGCTCCTTGTCTCCTTCCCTTGACAGGTTTTAGTGCTCTTTAGCTGTGTCCAGGCTCCTGTTCTCAGTGTCACACTATTATCTTGCTGAAGCAGAGAGCAAGAAAGAAGGATCCTGGGCACAGTAGCTCTCAAGCCTGCTTGGGTTAGTGTGTTCCTCTCCCCCAGATGACCAAACCCATGCTATCAGCCATGTAGAGTAACTCCTGTCCAATGCTCTGTCCAGCCTACTGCAGCCCCAGATGCTGCTCTCTGGTTCCTGCAAACCCCAGAACAATGCCAGGCCTAAGACATGTCCTAGAGGAAGTCCTCTGCCTTGGGGGACTTTCTTGAGGGTTTCTGCTTCTCTGCATGTCTGGTCTTTATGTAATTCTTTCCCTCCCTGAAGCTCCCTCTCTGAAATGGGAGCCAAGCTCTTTAGGATTCCTCAACATTACTGTCCTCTTCCTGTGTGCCTGGGATAGCACAGGACACCCAAAGGGCCAACATAAGCCTGGCCCCCATCCGTCTCAGTCATCCGGCTGCATCCAGCCTATGCCCAAAGCACTGGACATACGGTGCTCGTTCTCTTTCAAAGGACTTCTAATCTCAGCTGGGAGGAAAGACAAGAGCTGAAAAGCTAAATCTTAACACCTGAGAACAAATGCTTCCTAGGAGCAACAAGATCATACCGTAGAATTCAGGGAACAGAGCTATAGGAGGTGGGGGGGTCTCTCCTTGTGTGGCTCCTGCCCTTTCCTCCTCCTAGACCAGCAGGAGTAGGCCCTCAGATGTGTTATCTCCCGGACATGTGGCACAGCCCCACCACCCAATGTCATGGGGGTACCCAGGAAAAGGTGCTGGCAACCCACCCAGCTTTGTTTCCCTGCCCCCTTCGGCCCCCTCTTACCTCCTTCCCTCTCTCCCCACTCCGTGCATGTCTCTACTCAATTCTCCCTTTACAGCAGGAATATAATGTTCGGCTGCTTTACACCCACTCTGAGTGCTGCCAGCGAATAATGACTAAGGTGGTGGGTGGAAGTACAGCAAGTTGAGACCAATTTAGCAGTCCAGGGTGCCAGGAGGAGGGTGATTTAGCATCAAATGGCTTTGCAACGGCAATGAGAGTGAAGCTGCCCCCAAAGCCAGCAGGCCACTGAGCCAAGTACACAGCCCTGCCCTGAGTGCCTGGGGCAGGGGTTGCACCAGCCACCTGGAAGTCTACTGGATGAGATGCACACACAGGGTTTCAAAGTGAAGAGCAAAGGCCACTCCCATCCCTGACCTCATCTCTACTTGAGGGACCCCTTTCTTGTTTGTTTCTCAAGCTGGGGGTTTCAACCAGACTGGATCCTCCCCTGGGAGGAAACACAGCTGTGAAGAACCCATAGCTACCCCAAACTGCTCTAGGGATAGTAGGAATTGAGGTTCTGTGGTGTTAGGGAGTGGGCTGACTGAGCACACCTCGGGTCATGCCACAGAGAGGCAACTCAGGAAGACAGGGTGTGGACCTTTGGGTCTTAAGATCTTGGGAGTCACTGAAGGCTTGTGTCACATGGCGAGATTATGCATGGTATCACAGGAAAGCATATTTTAGAAGGACAGGCGATGACAGGGAATGAATAAATTGGAGGGGGGAAGAGAGAGAAAGAGGGGGGCAGTCATCTCCAAGTGTGACAAGGCAAAGCCATTGGTGGTCTGCAGGGGGCAGCCTTTGTTCCAGGTAGAGGACACAACCCACATCACATCTATGTAGGTGACAATTTAGCCTGTGACTTAGTAAGAAAAATTAGATTTCTACTGTATTGATTGGGACAATCCCCTCTCTACACTATCTCCTTCCATTCTCCCGCCCACGCTTTCTTCCTATGGCACTCCACCCTCAACTGGGGGCAGCTCCCATGGCTGATAAACTGTGGAGTCTGGATCCACACAGGGTGTTGACTCACGGGAAAGAAGTTGTGGCCATGTTTTATTCTGGAACTTACCTGCTATGTCCAAGGTGAAATAGGTAAAACATGCATCTTGCCAGTCCAGTTACATATGATTAATTCAGCTTCTCTGAAGGAAGCATTTATTCTAGAGTGGACTCATCAATAAATGTCATGAATTAACTAATTTTAAAGAGAAATCTAACACATTAAAGTCATTCTTTAAAGTAAACCGCAAACAGATATCCCATTCCTAGCTACTTCCTGCCTTGATTTAAGCTTAACAGATACATGACATATACAATATAGCAGTCAGGAGTTAAGAGAAGACAACAAAACTAAAGAAAAATTTGAGGTCTTTATCATCCTCAATTTACAATAGTTATTAGAGTAGCTGAGATCTTACAATTAAGAAATTTCACTACATTTGTTTGTGTTTGTTTGTTGGGGGCATACGTGCTATGAGGCCAAGGGCACCTTGTAGGGGGAGTCAGTTCTCTCCTTCCACCATGTGGGACCCAGGTAGCCAGGCTTGGTGGCAAGTGCCTTTACCTACTAAGCCATCCTGCTGGCCCAAATTTTAAAGATATTTCTTTCTTTGTTTATTATACTTTTGTCAATAACTTAGGGAACCTACATCTGTTTTATTAATAAGGCCAGGGCCTGAGAGACTAGCTCCGGGCTAAGGTACAGTCTTAACACAGGCAAGGCCCTGGGTTCTACATCCAGGACTACTCCCTCCCCTCAAAAGGAGAAGAAAATGAGCATCAATGACTTCCAATAACCTCAAAACTATGCTGCAACAAGGACTCAAGTCAGTTGGGTTTCGGGCTCAACACTAGGGGTAAAACTCTGGGTGAATTTTTCCTCACCTGCAGAGGGTGAAAGAACAGCATAGGGCAACTGGGAGGTTTTCAGTGATAATGAAGGAAGCTCTCTTTTAAAGTGGAGCTTCTATGCCCCAAAAGATCTGTAAAATAATTGTTTGGGGGAAGTCTGAATGCACTGAAAAGCAGACCTAGACCTGTGCTGGCACAGGACTCTAATCCTACCGCTTGAGAGTTGGCCAACGAGGAGAAGGACTTCAAGGTCATCTTTGGTTCAGTAGACAGTTCAGGGCCAACTTTGGGGACTACACAAGATCCTATCCCATAAAAGTCAAAAAACAACAACAAACAAACAAACAAACAAAAAAAACCCTCAATGCATCTTAACATAAACTGTTGTTTCTGAGGCAGTTGTCTGCTTCTGGGTTCTTAGTTGGTAAGACCTCCCAAACTCCTCAGCAGTGCTCTGGAACTATCTACGGAGGTGGCAGTCAGGGCCTAGAGAAAGCAGCAGCCTACAGAAATGACTCTGCTAAAGAGCCTGGCAGGCCAGCCCAGCCAGGCCTGAGTTTAGCCAAGGTCCCTTGCCCACTCCCCTAAACCTTAGAGGAGTAACTCTGGGGGCCAAGCTGCTGCCGACCTACCCTCCGCCAAGTCACCCGCCAAGCTGCAGGCCTACTGGTGACAGTCACCCGCCAAGCTGCCTACCTACAGACCTACCAAGAGACCCGCCAAGCTGCAGGCCTACCGGAGACAGTCACCCGCCAAGCTGCAGGCCTACCGGTGACAGTCACCCGCCAAGCTGCAGGCCTACCGGTGACAGTACCCTCCACTTTTCATTCACCTTTCAGGAGGGAGGTGGCAGGTTCCCCAGAGGGTTCTTTCCAGCTCTCAGCTACAACATGGAAATACTGACTGACTTTACCTACAATTGCTCTACCTACTTTCTACATCTCACTCAGGTTCATCTTCCAGACTGAGCGCCTGCCTGACTGCCTCCTCTCTGGCATCTCCAGTTCACTTCCATCTTGATGCAACTGTTGTGTTAAAGACCCCATTTTCTATGCGACTGTCACTAATCTGTAAATGCTAGGTTCTCTTTCTAACTCCCATCACCAAGTTTAGCCTCCAAGGATTCGTTCACCTTTTCAAAAGTCTCACTCATGTCTCTAGCACCTCACCCAGACAAGACATTTAACAAACGGTGAAATAAGGGCTGGGAGCATCACTCAGTTAGTAGAGCATGCATGAAGACTTGGGTTTGATCCCTCGCACTGAATTCAGGCACATGCCTATAATCTAAGTACTCGGAAAGGAACAGAAATTCAAACTCGCTCTTAGTTATAATAATGATTTCAGGCCAGCATGGGCTACACGAGACCCTGTCTCAAAAACAATTCTTAAACAAACAAATAATAATGAAATGCAGGTTTCCAAGCTTGAGTAATGATCTTGCAAAGAGAAATGGAAATGACCCCGGGCCCTTGAGAGCATATATGTCCAGCACAATATGGGACGTAATGAGCGACAATACTAAGAGCGTGCCATGTGAAGCTAGTCTTGGCCTTGGATAAAGCCCAGCCAAACAGCAGCAGTTCACAGCCTTCAGAGAAGCCTCAGAGTATCCAAACTGCAGCAGCAAGAAGGCCCACTCAAAGGCAAACTCAAAGAACTAAGGTGTAAATGGACTGAAGAGTCCCCAGGCAGTTGCAAAGTTTTTTTTTAAAAAAAAAAAAACCCTCCTCATTGTTCTGCAACTATATGCCCTGAAGGCTATGAAGGTACAAACTCCAGACCCCAGGTCTCAATCAGGTCTAGCACCTCCTCCTGCCACATAGGCTTTTGTGGGCTGATAAACAAAAAGACACAGTAGGTAAAGTGAGGGTTTTCTTGTTTCTGAAAACTGTTAGGACCAGGGTCTGGGATGGAGTAAGCTTGTCTAGGTAGAGCCTTATAGCAAGGGAAGTGAGGGTCTTTATCAGTGAAGTGTGTCTGTGTAAGAATCTACCCATGGAACCAGAGCTCCCGACCAGCCCTCTTTGCTAACACTCTCTAAACAAGAAATCACTAAGGGCCTAGTCCAAGCAGCCAGACACTATACCCTGAGTTGGAATTCACTGTATGGTCTCTGTCTCAGAAACTCGGTGGTTCTTGGGAAGCTGTGCTAACAGTCCCAAATGGCAGCAATATATCAGAAGGAGGTATGAGAGCTGAACCTAAGGAAAAGATGGGTTAGAAGCTATCCTACAATGGCAGATCCCTGTGGTTAAAGCAATGGTCTGACGGCACTCAGTAGATGATGTTAAACTATGTTACAATATTGTTCAAACATGAGGTGACAATAAGTTGCTTAAAAATCGGTTATTTATCATTATTTTATTCACTGTATATTTTTAATTGTTTTCTGCTTTTGAGATTGTCTCCAGTAGCCCAGGCTGATTCTGAACTTCCTATATTCAAGACTGGCCTTGAGTTTCTGATCCTTCTATCTCCACCACCCGGACAAGGTTTGTTTATAATCCTGTGCCATCATATGAAGGTTTGTGTAGTGCTAAGGCTCATACCCAGAGCCCCTGCATGCTAAGTAAGCACTCTTTCAATAAACTGTATCTCCAGCCTATGATATTCATTCCTCAGCTTCACTGCAGGTCCCAGAGTCTTGCCTTTTGTAGCATCCAACAAAAATTTGTAAAATGAATGTTAAAGAAGTGCAATGCATAAAAATAAGTTTTCAAGATTAGCAGGCCATTTTTATCTAGTTGAGCCCATCTACTTCTTCACCCATCCATGCAGACATGTGGCTTCTTAACACTGCATGGCAATTGTGCACTCTCACACTCAGAGAACTGGCACAGCCAGCCCACTCCACCCAACACACTTCTGCCTCAGCGCCTGCCAACCGTTGTAGGTAGATAGACAGACAAGGACATCCTTCAGTCACGAAAGTGCACAAACTGAATTGTTCAAGCAGGTTTGCCTTGCAGAGTGCGCCAAGATTGTTAGAAATACTAAAAAAATTAAAAAATAAACTATTGAACAAAAGCAAAAGTCTGGTCCTTCCGCTTGCATAGAAGCTCCCTAGAAAGACACTCTTCTTTCTTTTTTCCACAGACTTTTCTTCTCACCTCTAGCAGGTGAGAGCTTGCTCTTCGGACCTCACTAGCTATGGGACCTGGGGGAATACACTTCCCTTTTGGTACCTGGCAGACACAGAGTAAATCATGTCTTATGTTAAGCTGGTAGTTATGCTGTGAGGATAAAGGAGATAACAAATGAGATAATGTCTATGATGCACAGAGAATAGACAGAAGAAAGGGCTGGATAAATACAAGGTGTGGACCATACCTGATTAGGGTCTGCCCACAGACTCCTGCCCACACTCTGCTCTGTGCCAACCTTGAACACTCTGACCCTATAAAAGCTATCTCTAATACCCATGTGTGTATACCTTTCAAACACCTCCATTTTCCCTCTGCCTTCCTGCAGAAAATTGTTTTTGAACTTGAAGGAAGCTCAGGTTACAAACCCTCAAATGCCCCTACCAGCAGCCAGGGTCTGCGTGCTGGAAGAATTGCATGCAGGCGGCTCATCTCTCTGTGGATGGGCTCTGAGACTCTAAGTAGATTGTGCTTCCAGGAAAACACGGGGGCCCTGTGATGAAGCCCCTGTGAGGGCTGCCCAGAACCTGGTGCACCTTGTTGGCTGAACAGCAGCTCAAAGACCTTGTGGAAAAGCTGAGGGCAGTGTGGAAAGGCTGAAGGCAGAAAGCGTAGGTGCTTGGATTCCTAAACATCCCTTGAGCTTGGGAAATTGAGGACCGAAGCCAACAGGTCTGCAGCGCTTTCCCCAGGCCTGGCAACCCAAGAGCGGGCAGAATACTCTCTTGACCCACGGTTTAATCGCTTGCCCTTGGAGCAGGAAAGGAACCATCACCTGGATCTTGGTTGCCTGTTGCTACTGAGTTAAGCTAGAGCAGATTGAGCTGCCAGGGTGTGGGGGGGGGTCTGACCCCTGTGGAGAAGGAGTGAATTGAAGCCTGTGTGCCCCTCCATACAAGTTTATTACTTGTTTTTCCTTCCAGAGAGACACAATAACGCACCTCCAAAGTTCCACTCACAAGGTAAAGTTCACTAGCCAGTCCCCAACCGCTGGATCCTCTTTCGGGGGGCTTCAGTGCCTGTGATCTCACTTCCTCACCTCTCAATTCTTCACCTCCACATTCATGTCACTTAACACATGTCAAATCAGATCAAATTCAGGTTTGGGAGGAAACAACTCCCCCCCCACACGTCTGACAGAGACAAAGACAGAATGATTGACTGGCGCACCTCATTTTCCCAGGCTGGGGTCAGATCAGCAACACACGCAGTGACAGGGGAGGAGACCCCCGCCCCTCGCCCCCGCGCGCCCGACAGTTATGTACAGAAACAAAGACACCTAGACAGACACAGGCACGGACAAAGACCGACAGACGAGCAGACGCACTCCCGAAGTGGCATGCTGCGGGGAGCGCAGCTTTCTTTGAGTCTGGGCCGCGGGCACAGCTTCAGACACTCCGCGGGGGAGGAACAGGACCCCGGGTACCCGCACCTTACCTGTCTGTCCTCCTGAGCCACGGGGTTAGCTGCAAATGGCTGCAGATTTTGATTTTTCGGTGTATTTTGTGTTGTGTCCCTGTCTCTTTTTCTGTAGAACTGCTGGACCCAGCGCTCAAGTCCCGCTTCCAGGAGCAGCAGAAGGGCAAAGAAACTTTCGGACT
>LOJH01041086.1:1535-13193 GCA_001685095.1 Ellobius talpinus
GGGATTAAAGGTGTGAGCCACCACTCCCTGGCCTCTAGTGGCTTAGCTCTGCACCCTGGTCTTCAGGCAAGCTTTGTTTGTTAAAACACAAACAAAGTATCACTACACCTCTGAAAGAACAGCATATGTTCCTAACTGCTGAGCTACCTCTCCAACCCCAAACGCCACCATCTTAAATGGGACCTTCCTGACAACTGTTTTAAATTGTTACATCAGTACTCTCTATTCCCTTCTTGTGCTTTGTACTTTTTTTCTTCTAAAATATTTATCACCAGTCTAGAGAGACAGTTTAGGCAGTTAAATGCCACACAAGTATAAGAACATGAGTTTAATCCCCAAGAACCCACATAAAAAAGTTGAGCATGATGGTATATGCTTGTAATCCTAGCACTGGGGAGGTGGAGACAGGCAGACTCCTGGAGCTGACTGGCTAGCCAGTCTAGCCTTAACTATCAAGCCCCAGAGAGAGACCTTGTCTCAAAAAACAAAGTAGATGGCTCCCAAGGAATAATACTTGAGGATGACTTATGGCCTCCATACACATGTGCATATGCACATCTACACAAAATAAATATTAAGAATTTATTACCACTTGACGTATTGCTTCCTTACTTTTTTTCTGGTTTATCTTCTATCACTGGAATGTACACTCCATGAGAGTAGTGACTTTTTATATTAATTTAATATATCTGATATACATCATTGTTAAATAAGTAAGTAGGGAGCTTTATTTTTCCTAAGTGTTTACATAAAAATGATCTTCAATGTATTTTCCAGAAAATAAATATAAAGGCAGCTTGCTTTTGTTCTAGTCTGGACAACATAGTAAGTCTTATCTCCCGCAAACAATCCTTTTAAAGAACATTTTATTTTTTTATAGTTCTGATCAGATAGCCATGTCACTAAAATAAACTGAGCACACAAGTCAGTTTAACCACAGTGTAGTATTGTAATCAGATAAAACTTACAGCAAAGTTAATCAGACAGATCTTTAATGACATGCATAACTGTTACTATACTGCACGGTAACTAGGCATAAATGGTAGACATTCCATGTAAATGATGCTAATTACTATTCCTGTTACACAGCCAAACCAAGCATGTCTAGGATCAGCATCAGAGAGAAACAGAAAGGAGGGAGAAACCTTGGTACTTAACTCTGAGAGGTAAGAATATTCTTCCTCTGCTCCCCAGGAATTAGACAAATTGTCTCCAGGCTCCATTATGTGGCGTATTCCCATTTTCAAGATGGGAAACTTTACCTTTACAGTATGAGAAGCCTGCTATCCAAGATTTAGAAATTATGTTGAGAGGAACAAAAAACAGTCACTAATTTCCATCTCTAAGGAAGATGTGGGCACAGGCAAGTTGATGGAAACTAAGCCAAGGATCAAGAAAAGGCCACACACACTAGTAAGTGTTTCACATAATTTTTCACTTCCCCAACCTACCTAAATCCTGAAATTGTTCCCAAGAAAAAACAGGAGTGAGAAGACTGTGGGATGGCTCCAGTGAGAATTCCCTGTAGAGGGAGGCTGTTTATTCATTTCCGGGCCTCCCAGACCCGAAATAATCACATAGAAACTATATTAATGGCAATACTGTTTGTCCAATAGCTTAAGTGTATTTCTAGCTAGCTCTTATATCTTAGATTAACCCTTTCTGTTATTTTATATTTTACCATGAGGCTCATGGTTTACTGGTAAAAGCACGTGGGCATCTTTCTCCTCCAGCAGCTACATGGTGTCTCCCTGTCTCCTCCTCTACCTACTTGGAATACCTGCCTTTCCCTATTCTGCACTGCAATAGGCCCAAAGCAGTTTCTTTATTAACCAATGGTATTCATAGCATACAGAGGGGAATCCGACATCAATTCCCTGCTCCAAAGTCTCCTACAATGCCAGCTTTCACAAAACAGGCTAAACCCCAGCCTATCTAAGTCATGATAAATCACTGCCCTTCTCTCCCCCACTGTACTCATTTGCAGGGATATTCACTTAGGTATATATAAGCCATGCACTCTAAACAACTGCAATTACCTTCCTGAGTAAAAATTTACTTTCCCAAATAAGTTCACAAACCTCTTGGTAGCAGAAATCTGTTTTAAAACTTCTCTGGTAACCCACATAAAGGCTTACCACAAAATTTTTTTAAAGTGTGTTCCGGGCATGGTGATTAAAAGTGTTTGCTGAACAATCATGAAAGCAGAATTTGGATCCTAGAATCCATGCAGGAATCTGGGCATCCCACACAAACCTGTAACCCCACCTCTGAGCAGAGTGAAGACAAGAGGATCAGTGGAGCTTGCTGAAGTCTAGTCTGAGAAAAATGTGAGTCCCATGTTCAGAGAGACCCGGCCCCAAGGAACAGATGGAAAATATTAGAGGAGGACACTTGATGTCCTCTTCTAGCCTCTACACACGAGTGATCCAGGGGTCAGAATTAGGTCATCGGGTTTGGTGCCTTGACCCATGGAGCCATTTCACCTGCTTGAGCTCTCTGACATATATGACATGGGTGATAAGCAGAGAAATCCAGCAGAATACTAGTCTACTCCAGTCATCTTTTAGGATGAGCACTTCCTGAGCCTTTAGGGTCACGGATGCCTGGGCTGCCAAATCATGTACAACCATTGTGGATGAGCCAAGTGGTCCTTTCTAGCAACTTTAACTTATAAAATACTTTACTAATATATAATTTCAGATTTAGATACATCTAAGTTTTAAAAATCAAGTGGCATTAAGAAGGTCACAACACTTCCAATTACCTAAGGCTTACATTTCATTTGAATGGTGGATCATGGAGCTCTAGCTATGCTAACACTAATTAACTTAAAGGTTAAAATCATAGACAGAAAGGCAGATTCTGGATAGTAAATTAAGGGATATGATTAACAAGAATATTTTCTTGGTCAACATCTCACACTGTATCAAAACTATGGCTTTGGTATACTCTTTGAAGGGTTACCAGTAGTTTTGGCTTAACCCAACAAAGATATACGGGACAGAAATATAAATTAGGGATAGTTTTAACAGCTGTCTCTAAGTGGAATGTCTATCAATATAAACCACAAGACATTTCTTTTAAGTAAAAAACGGACTACGCTAGAACTTAAGTTTCTCAAGTTGCTTAGGAGTCTCAATATTTAAATATATAAACTGAAAAGCAAGGTTTACTGCATTGTATTAGCTTTTCAGTATGCACAGTAAAGAGCAAATGGAACATCAAGAGGAAAGGTTTTTTTTCCCCTTTCCCTTTTCCTGAGGAACTTGGTACAAGGTACTATACCTACTAAGGACAAGGGACCTGAATGAACTAGAAACTAATTATATAGAAACAACAGCAACTTTGAAGATAGAGCTATTTCTCCTGCACTGTATTATACAAAATTACAAAAGTACTGTGCAAAAAAGTTAAGAGTTACACTGTCAGCTGGGTATGGTGGTGCACATCTTTAACCCTAGCATCAGGAGTGAGAGGCAGAAGGATCTCTTCAAGTTCAAGAGCAGCGTGGTTTATATCATGAGTTCCAGGTCAGTCAAGGCTACACGGTAAAACCCTGTCTCAAAATAACAAAAAGTTAGGTCACCCTGGTGAGGTTTTACCTGTTTCCTGCTCCATCAGACCATTGCAGTACATGGCATGTTGTTCAATCTTTGTGGGAGGAAAGTCTTGGTCACACAGTGGACAGGACACCTGGGTACTAGACGAGAATGCAGGAGTGGGAATTGCTTTCTCACCATTTTCTCTATTACCAACCTAAAAAGCATGGCAAACAGCAACTGTAAGTAACTGTTAATTTATGTCTCTTCCCCAAAGAACAAGACCCATCCGCATTTCATTTACTTTCAAAGAGTACCTATCAGTTTATACCAGATTCAAAAACCAAGGACTAAAAAGCAAAGACAAGTATTTAAAAGCCTAAAGAAGTTATTAGTTAAGACAATAACTAATTTCTACTAAAGTCTCTTTTAAGTCTTTTCTCTTGCTCCTATAGTTGCCATTATCTTGCATAGGCAATTTTAAATTTTTGTTTTAGAGTGTGTGTGTGTGTGTCTGTGTATGGTTTTGGCTGGTTTGTTTATCGTGTGTGTACATGTGTATGTACATGCAACATAGTAGGCATGTGGAAGTTTGGGAGTTGGTTCTCTCCTTCCACTTTGTTGAGGTTAGGTCTATCTTGTCTGCCATACTTCATATTCCAGGCAGGCTGGCTGTCTTAGTTAGGGGTTCTCTGGCTGTGATGAAACACCATGACCAAAAGCAACTTTGGAAAGAAAGGGTTTATTGCATATAATCCCACATCACAGTTCTTTATCAAAGACAGTCAGGGCAGGAACCTGGAGGCAGGAGCCTGATGCTGAGGCCATGGAGGAGTGCTGCTTACTGGCTTTCAATCATGCCTTGCTCAGTCTTCTTTGCTATAGAATCCAGGACCACCAGCCTAGAGCTGAAACCACCCACAAAGGGTTGGCCCTCCCACATCAATTACTAATTAAGAAAATGCCCTAATTAGGCTTGCCTACAGCCTGGTCCTCTGGAGACATTTTCTTAATTGAGGTTTTCTCCTCTCAAGTGATGTAGCTGTGTCAGTTGACAAGAAAGACATTTTTCCCCAATATCACCAAAATGGTCTGTTTAAATATTAACTAGTAGGAAGGAATTACAAGGCAAAAAACATGAGTAACGCAGCTTTTATTAGGACTGTGTAGCTCATCAGATTTGGTGTCTACAGAGCTGTTTCTACTGTTTTAAAATACCATACAGGCAGGATGGTTCAATGGGTAAAAAGGTGTTTGACGCCAACTCTGATGACTTTGAGTTCAACCTCTAAAATCTACATAGATGGAGGGAACTATCTCCAGCAAGTTGTTTTCCTGACCTTCATACACACACACATACACACACACACTGTGTAAAATAAGTAAAAAATACTACACAATGAGATATCAAAAGTGGTACTCAGACACAGAACTGTAATCCCTTGTAGGTATGTCCAATCTTTGGCTCTCAGGTATTGGGGAATATTACTTTAACTTGGCAAAGATGTGTTACATTTGTTTATGTTGTGAATTATTACTTTATGTAAAGTGTGTTACATTTGTTTATGCTGTATTTGTTTAACGATGTAAAGATGTGTTGCTTTGCCTGCATAAGGCACCTGATTTGTCTAATAAAAAGCTGAGTGGCCAATAGTTAGGCAGTAAAGAGATATGTGGGGCTGGCAAGCAGAGAATAAGTAGCAGGAGGAATCTAGGCTCAAGAGAGAACAAAGGAGAAAGAGAGAGAGACATGTAGCCAACCAGCCAGGCAGTCACCAACCAGTCAGATATTGAGTAGGACACACAGAAAGAAAAGTAAAAAAGTCCAGAGGCAAAATGTAGATGAAGAGAAACAGGTTAATACAAATTTTAAGAGCTAGTGGGATAAGCAAAAGATAAAGCTGAGCATTCATAATAGTAAGTCTCTATGTCATGATTTGGGAGCTGGTTGGTGGCCCAAAAGAAAAGTCTGATACAATCAGACCACATCCCAGGAGAGCTGTGAATGCCAACTAATACATTTCATAAATGACAATATCATGTCACTATGTCAAAAAATTGGCAAACTCCTGTAGCCTAAACGTCTAACCTCAAAAAAAATGCCACCTCAACAAATAAGCCCAGTGAAAATAAAGACATACCCTATAAATCACCGAGTTCTTCACCCTCCCTTGCCTGGCTTATAAGTAGCTTAGAAAGCTGTTCATTTTGATCCTTCTTACCAAAAGACTTTTTTTGGGGGGGTTGAAACAGGATCACCCTACATAGCACTGGCTGTCTTGGAACTCACTATGTAGACTACTTTGAACTCAGAGATCTGCCTGCCTCTTCCTCCCAAATGCTGAGGTTAAAGGTGTGTGCCACCACACTAGGCTCTATACGACTCTATTCAAATAAAAACTAACTGTTTGGTTTGGAACTTCTCTTATCTCACCTGAGAACTGAATATCTATGACAATGCACATCAAGAAAATTCTCAAGTACAATATTGAGAAAACATTAATCTATCATTTCCAAAGAAAACTGACTACTGTAAGAAATCAAATCAAGAGAGATTGCAGTTATAACAAGGTTGATATGCATAAGTCAGTACTATCAAGCAGTTACCCCAATTAACAAGCTAATATCACTAAACAGTCACAAAAATTTTAAAGCAGAAAAACTGTTTTTATATGCATACTTCTACTTGTGCCAGATCAGTTATATGTTTTATATTCTGTCTAATTTAATATTCTAAGAAACACATCTTTTAAAAATGAATTTGAGGAGCCAGATGGTGGTGGTGCATGCCTTTAATCCCAGCACTCAGAAGGCAGAGGTGGATGGGATCTCTGAGTTCAAGGCTAGTCTGGTCTACAGAGCAAGTTCCAGTTTAGCTAGGGTTACACAGAGAAACCCTGTCTCAAATAACTAAAAGAATCTCCGTTTGATCCTCAGCACCCAGATGAGCATGGTGGCACATGTTTGCAATCTCACCACTGGGGAGGCAGAGACAGGCAAATATCTAAGGCTCAGTAACCAGCCTATCAGAATTGACAAACTCCAGCCTATGAAAGAACCTTCTCAAAAAACAAGGTATGGTACATGGCTTTTTTAATAGCAGCACTCAAGAGACAGAGGCAGATAGATCCCAAGAAACCTCCAAGATTACTTAGAAGCATAAGCAGACATAATCAAAAAGCAACAGTGAAAAGCACTCATTTGATAGGTAGCAGTGCAGAATGCACATTATAATTTCCAAATGGGGCTTATGTTCTTTGGCCCCAAGAACAGTATCCTTTGTAGTCAGGGTAAGAAAGCACCCTTGAGGGCTGGAGAGATGGCTCAGGGATTAAGAGCACTGATTGCTCTTCCAGAGGACCAGGGTTCAATTCTCATCACACACATGACAGCTAAGAACTGACTGTAACTCCAAGATCTGAAAACCTAACACAGACATATATGTAGGCAAAACACCAGTGCAAGTAAAATAAATAAATAAATTCTAAAAAAGAAAAAAGCATCCTTGATAACTAAAGGCTTGTAGGGTTTCTTCTGCATGTTAGGATAACTATATTGCCAATACTCTGTTCCCTGATTCCCATTTAGAAGGTTCTGTATCTTCCCTGGAAAGAAAAACCCAATGGCCATTTTGATATTATCTAGCAGAATCTAACCTCAGTGCTACAGAGGCTAATTTTTCCTATACTGGCATGAGGAAATCCCAGCCTGTCATTTGTGACACACCAGGTTCCAAGAAACCTGTGTATGATTCATGAAAGCAGAGTTTCTAGCCAATTACCTGCAGTGCAGAAACTAGGAAAGAACCTAACATCTACTGTGAAAATTGTTTCCAAAAAACCCTTTACAGTTAAAAAGGAATGAGAAAATTAACTTTCTTTAAAGTGTTCAGGGCCATAAACATAAATATGAGCAAAATTTTTATTTCTATAAGAATTTATTCAATCCTCAAACTGCTTTTTACAGCAACAGAATTCTAGGAAATTACTTAGTTAAATCTAAAATGAAAAATATATACAATAAAGGGGCTGGAGAGATGGCTCAGTAGTAAAGTGCTTTTACTCAAGTCTAAGGACCTGAGTTTAGATACAGAACAATTACAGAAAAGCCAGTTGTGCACACCTGTAACTCCTGCACTAGGGGGATGGGGAAGGGAAACAGAGATGCAGGAAGCAGAGATATGAAGAACCCAGGGGCTTCTTGCTGGCCAGCCAGATTAGTCAAAACAGTGCGCTCCAGATTCAGGGAGAGACTATCTCAAAAAGGTAAGGTGGAGCTTGGCTGAGGAAGGTATCAACCTCTGGTCTCAACATGAGCATGCACAAATAAATGCACTCAAAATAAAAAATATACTCAATGATTTTCATTTATTTATTTATTTTTTTGAGGCACAGTTTCCGTAAAGCCCTAGCTGTCCTGAAACTCACTATGTAGACCAGGCTGGCCTCAAACTCAAGAGATATACCTATGTTTGCATCTCTAATGCTAGGATTAAAGGGTTGTCCTACCATGCTTGGGTTACTCTAAGAATCTCAACTGTATGGCTATGGCCAAGCATGTGTGGTCAGGGACAGCAAATGATATAAACAGAGATTCACGTATTTGTCTTCCCTTTGTATTTCTGATAACATTTATAAAATAAGGTTGAACAATATGTTTATGCTACACAGTGATTACCTGCCCCACCCCGTTTATTTCTTCTACTTATCTGTATATGATAGAAAATGTCTCTATAGATTTAGAGACAAATCTATGTTCAGGTTCTAGTTCTATAATTAATAGTAACATCAACTAGTGCAAATCATGTAAACATTCTAAATCTTTCTTTCCCTATCTCTAACAGAAAAAGTAAAAGAAATGGTTAAGTGGCCGGGTGTGGTGGTGCACAACTTTAACCCCAGCACTCAGGAAGCAGAGGCAAGTGGATTTCTATGAGTTTGAGGCCAGCCTGGTCTATATAGTGAGTTCTAGGACAGCCAGAGCTATGTAGAGAGACCCTATCTCAAAAATCAAAATAAACAAAAAAGGTGGTATTTTTATAAACAGTGCTGAAATGATAATTTCAACTATAAAAATTTCTCTCTAAGTGCCCCCTCCCAAAACTAAAACTCTACCACCAAAATCTTTCAGGCCGAGGTGAACACTGTATCACAAAGAAGACCAACAGCATAAAAATTAATGAGAAAAATTATAGAGAAGAGTATTAATTCACCTGCTTATCACTCACTGTCCTTCTTACTTCAATGGGGACCTCGCTGCTATCTGGAGAGTCTTCTCTATTGAGGTCAAGGGGCCCAGGGGAACTTAACTGTGTCTCTGTAATTTAAAAAAAAAAGTAAATACCATTAATTCTAGTTAGTTTCTTAAAGCTTTACTGTGACATAATTTACACAGAACAGAACTGACTAGCTTTCAGTTTGTGATTTGATGGGTTTGACTAATACCATGTAACTACAATAAAGAAAATGTTTCCAGTATCCCATTAAGATCCTCCTGTACCCTTCAGGAGTCAACTGTACAAACTATTATATACCATTTTGCCTTTCCTAGAATATCAACTAAATGGAATTAGCCAAATGTGGTGGCACACACCTGTAACCCTAGCTATTCAGGAGGCTGAGACAGAATTCAAGTTCAAACCTGGGACAATATAGTGAGACCTGTCTTTAAAAAAGGAAGAAAAAAAATCACAGTGTATATGGGTGTCATCTTTTACTTAGTATCATGTAAATGAGAGACAGCCATGTTATCAGACTTATAAATGGTGTCTCCCTTTTTTCTGGTAAGTAGCACTCTATTAAATGAATACAACACAGTTTGCTTATCTATTTACCAGTTAATCCATTTGGCTTATTTCACTATAGTTCTAGTATCAAAATCTACTGATTTCAACAGAAACCAAAACTGCCTACATTAGTTCTAAGGTTAAAAGGATGAATAGGAAAAACAGAAAGGCAAAAAAAATCAGAATATGCATTCTATACAAAGATATGCCATTTTTTAATATGTTCTTTAAGCAATATCTATTAGTTCAATAAATACTGATGGAATAAAAAGTCCCAGGCATTGTACTACCTACTACTAACACAGAGATATAGTGTAAATCAAGAACAGAAAAATACAGATACCTTCTGGGTCCAATCTGGCCAGCGGCCTGGGTTTGTAAATAAGGCCCAGTGGAATACAATCATATTCATTCAGCTACATATTATCTATGGCTGCTTTTTCAGTGAAACAGATGAATAGCTTTAACAAAACATCTAACCTAAAGAACCTAAAATATTTACTAGTCTTAAAGAAAAGAAGTTTGGGGAAAGTTTGGTCAGGGGTCGGGGGTGAATTAATAAAAATATTTTTTTGAAGTTGGCTAACTAGAAATTCTAGACACCTGTCAATATAACAAAAGAACAACAAATTGTATTTCAAATGACAACAGATCTGGTGAAGAAATGTTGTAAACTCAATGTGTGTGTCTCATTCAAACTTCATGATGAAATAAATGGTAATCCTAATGATGATAAGAGGAAATGGGAGGCCTTTGGAAAGTAATTAGGTCATAAGAGTAGAAAAATAAAAAAAGATGGGATTAGTGTCCTTTTATCAGAACCCTACAGAGAGCTGTCATCTCTGTCTCCCATTTAAGAACATAGTTAAAGGGTATGTCTAGGAACCAGGAAGTGGGTTATCACTAAACACTGAATCTGTCTACGCTTTCATCTTGGACTCACTCCCCAGCCTCCAGAACTCTGAGAAATAAATGTCTGCTGTTTATAAGCCAAAGTCTATGGTATTTCCTTTTATTTTTTAAATGTTTTAAATTTTATTTCCCTCTTTTATATTTGTCTGTATGTGAACCCGGGTCCTTTAGAAAAGCAGTCAGTGCCCTTAACCTCTGAGCCATCTCTCTAGCCCCAATGTTTGCTTATTACAACCATAACTAAATAAAGAAATCCATCTCAGAAGGTAAGCCTTGTTAAGGTTTTGGTTGTTTGACACTATACCTCTGACACTTTCATGCTTCACACATACAATGAATAGTCAACACTGGGCAAATAATCTGTAAATTCTAAACTATCTTCAGAACGATTAAAGAATTAAATACATTTATATTTATAGTATTAACTATATTTGAAAATTAGAAACTCTTTATCCAATTTGGTTGTAAAAGGCTCACAATTCTTAAACTGCAAAATCTCCTGTGTTAAATTTCCCTGAAAGAGTTTATCACCAAATACACTGTTCAAAGATAAGAATCACTCCCATAGACGGCTGCAGCAATAAAAAGGACGAACAGATGAGCGGTCTAACCATGAAAACACTTCAGAGAGCCTTGGTGCCTCAGAAACAAAGACTGCTGGTGCCGTCCTGTGACAGTTAGCCTTAACTGCCAACCTGACTGACTTAAGAAAGAAACCTAGAAGGTTAGTAAAGTACAGGTGGGTGTGTCCGTGACAGCAGTTCCTGAAACAGATCCCGAGGGCTCTGGCCCAGTGAATGGAGTCATCACTTGGAGATTCACAATGATGGCTTTTACTGGGAGACGGTAAGAGAAGAGGTGAGGCCTAGCTGAAGAACACCGGCCACTGATAACTACATCCGGAGGGTGATATTGCTCAAGTCTTTCTGTTATTTCTTTTTACTGGTTCTTATATGCCATGAGGTAAAGAAGCTTCTCTGCCACACACTCCTACCATGTTTATGCTCTGCTCAAGCACATGGAGATAAGCAACTACTGACTAAACCCCCTGAAACCATGAGTCAAAATTAATCTTGAGGCTCAGTGGTTAAGAGCACTGGTGCTCTTCTAGAGAACCTGGATTTAACTCCCATGTGGCCGCTCACAACAATCTGTAACAACCGTTCCAGGGAATCCAGTGCCCTCTTCTGGCCTCCACAGGAACTGCAATTCAAATAAAAACAGCTAGTGAGAGAGTAAGCCCTTTCTAACTGAAGTTATTATCATGACTTCTGACCATTAGCTTACAGGTTAAACCCAACTGTTTGCTGACCTAAACCACTTCCAATGGGTGCTGGGATTCAAACCAGGTTCTCTGGAAGAGTATGTCTCCAGCCCCTAGAACTTTCTAATTTTTGTTTGTTTTTTTGTTTTTGGGGG
>LOJH01041087.1:4000-14472 GCA_001685095.1 Ellobius talpinus
GAGGGAGAGGAGAGAGGGAGAGAGAGAGGGAGAGAGAGGGCAGAGAGAGAGAGGAGAGAGGGACAGGGAGAGAGAGAGAGAAGAGAGGGAGGGAGAGGAGAGAGGGAGAGAGGAGTTCATGTACAGCAGACAGAGGCAGATCTGAAGTGGTGAAAGCAGTGAGGAGCCTGCTGAGGTGGGTAGCTTGATTGCTACCCAGGGCCATCGTGATGTCTGGGCCTGGGCAGCTGACACGGTCCATCTTGGGGTTCATGACCCTGTTGCAGTCATGGTCTGTGTTGACGTCAGTGGCTCCTGATGCTACTGAAAGCAGAGAGGATGGGGCTGTACAGAGTTGGTCTCACTTTGTACACTCGGGAGAGTGGCCTTTGCACCTCGCCTGGGCAACACAGTGGAGCTGGCCCTGATGGTGTAGATGTGGGTGAGCTGACTCTGAGGGCAGGAAAACAGGAGAACCAGTTCCATCCTGCACCTTACTCATTGCTGCATAGGGTGAGCTAGCCTGGGTAATGCTGGAGAGCTAGCCCTGGTTGTGAGGACAGGGAGAGGGCTGGCAGGCTGACCAACCCTGTAACTACCCAGGCCCAGAACCAGGATTTTGAGTTGGCTCACCTCAACATCCACCCCATCTATGATCTGCTGGAACACATGAAGGAAGGGTCTGGTACTGCAAACCCAAAGTGGCAGAATCTCCACTACACAGGGCAACAACAGAAATTCAAGAGGAGCCCCAGTGAGGGTACAGTATTGATGGTGTAGCAGAAACCAAGGGTCTCGAACCAGACCAATGACTCTTTGCAATGAGCACTTGCAAATAAAGATGCATGACCAAAGGATATATGGTGTGACATCACAGCTGGGTCACACTGCAACTTCCAAGACAAGATTTTCCTTTTCTTTTCTTAAATTTTATTTCATTTTATTTTGGTGAAGAAGGTGCAAAGGCAGAGGGCAGATACGAGGGGATGAAGAGATGAAGGGGACAGAGATGCATGATGTGAAAGATGCAAAGACCACCCAGTTTTTTGTTTTGTTTTGTTTTTTTGAGACAGGGTTTCTCTGTGTAACAGTCTTGGCTATCCTGGAACTGACTCTGAAGACTAGGCAGCCTCAAACTCACTGAGATCCACATGCCTCTGATTCCTAAGTGCTGGGATTAAAGGCATGCGCCACCACTGCCTGGCCCAAAAGACACAAAGAATAAATAAAAGGAAAGTTAAAAAAAAGTTACAAAGCACAAATAAATGACTTCCTAGTACAATTCAAGAATTTGGAAAAATAAGAACAAACCAAACCTAATAAATAGGAGGAAATAGCAAAAATTAGAGCAGAAATTAATGAAATAGAATCAAAGAAAACAATACAAAAATTAATGACTCTAAGAACTGGTCCTTTGAAAAAATAAACAAGGTCAGCAGAACTTTGCCTCAATTAACCAAAAGAGATGACCTAAATTATCAGTGTTAGAGATGAACATAGAAATATTAAACAGCTGTCAAATAAATTCAGAATATTGTAATAGAATACTTTAAAGACCTGTGCTCTATTAAAACCTTTCTATTAGAAAACCTAAAAGAAATTGACACATTTCTAGATTCATACAAAATACCAAAGTTAAACCAAGAAGAGATCAGCAAATTAAACAGACCCATAATGACCAAAGAAATTGAAAGAGAAATAATCATAGTAATAACCCCTTCTCACTGAAATTTCCCAGGCCCAGATGGATTCAGATCACAGTGCTACCAGACTTTCAAAGAAAAACTACAACCAATACTTCTTCAATAATTTAGAAATAGAAACAGAAAGAACACTTCCACGGGCAGGTGAGTGGTGAGAGCAGGGCAAGGAGGGTAACCGGAAACCTCTTTCTGAATGTGGGCTGCAATGTCGGGCTGAGCCTTTGACACTGGCTCAATCAGCCCCACTTCCAACCAGCTCTGATTTAAGGTCACAATCTTTCTATTTTACCAAATCCCCCTTGGTACTGAATCTCCCTCTAGCTTTACCTGGTCCCTTGCCGGAGTACATTCAGGCCTATTCTAAGGTACAGGGAGGGTGTGGCACGGCTTTGATAACTGGGATCCAGTGTGAAATTACACCCTGCAGGCTCCATGCTGTGTGATAACAGCGTCATCCCACCTGCACAGGAAGCCACTGGCTTTGAGCTTTACCTCCTCTGAGGGCCAGAACTGCCTCTTGACTTTGTTTTAAGAAACACCATGTTGCAGTGCCACAGACCTCCCAGGTAGGCAGAGGCGTGAGAAGGTGGCAATAACGACAAGGCCTTTGTTCCTGTCATTGTGTTGTTTAGTGTATTTCCTTCTTGACTGTAGGAGCAACCTTAGTCCATAATTTCTAGTCACTACCCATCTACCCTCTCTGCTTAAGAGGAGGAGGTGAATACAGCAGAGGAGTTGCCTCTTTTATGGAAAAATCCTGGAAACAAAGAGATGTGATGAATGGGAGGGAAAAATAACCCCAGTGGACTCATGCACTGTGGAAGCAACTTCTCCAGATGCAGAGTCAGGTGAGTGAGTTGAGAGGATGCACGATTGGGCCAGCCAAGCATCAGTGGACGGCTGTATTATTGATTTACTCTTTGAGAGTTGGCATGACCTTTTGTTTCTTCCTTTGTGCACGCCACAAACCTTAATTATAGGTGTAAACCATGTCTTGAGTGCCATCGTGGTCAGTGGGGATAAAATGTTGAGTAAGGAGCAGCCTTGATTTTCGTGGGTTTTCTTGTCTGGAGATGGCTGGCTGGAACAAGAGTGGGATAAACCTAACGCAACGAGGAGCACTCGCGGGCACCGTGGCAGCACAGTGGAGACCACTGGGCAGTTCAGGTGAAGCGATGAGTGAATACCTTCTTGCAACAGTGACATGTCCACTGAGTGAGAGCCAGAAAATGTGTGTGAAGAGCCGACAAGCATACATTGGACAGAAGACGAGAGCGTGCGAAAGTCTGGACATTCCTGGTGGCAAACGAAGGCAAACAAAGGCTGACGGCAGGGACCATGAGGGCCAAGGGCTTGAGGTGCAGCTGGGAAGGAGTCAGAGTCGTGCAGAAATGTGTCTGTTGAATTCAATATATAGTAGGAGATCGTGGAGGAAATTTTGGTGAGAATATTATACAATCATGATATTTAAGTTCAAAGCTAGTAGAGATTTAAATGAGGTATTTATGTTTTAAATATTTTTGTTTTCTAAAAAGGTGATTCCCTTTGTCTTTGTAAAACCAATCCCTCTGAAGGCAAGGGAGACAGGTCAGTCTGTAAGGTGATTGCTGTGCACTGGGTTTGAGCCCCAGAATCCAGGTAAAAAAGTCAGCATGGTGGTGCATCCTTGTAATCCCAGCATTGGGGAGATAGAGACAGATGGAGTTCTGGGGCTTGCAAGCCAGCAGGCCAGCATAGCCTGTCTAGGTACTTGTAGGCCAGTGACAGACCTTGTCTTGAAAAATAAGGTGGACAGCTCTGAGGAAGACTGCCAAGGTTGACCTCTGTCCTCTACACACAAGCACATGTGCACACCTGTGCGTATACACATGTATCACATGAACAATAGAAACACACAGAATAATAATGGTGATGATAACTACAAATGACCCCTGTTCTGTCTACATCTCCCATGCATCAGGAAACAGCATCCATAGAGGAGCAGCTGCCCACGTTGATACCTTATTTTAACTCGTTCCTTTGTGTCAGGCTAAGAACAGCAAGGTCACAGGTAGTTTATTTATTAGTCATGAAACAAGACACCCGGGAAGCATCTATGGTCTCACTCTTCTCACTTGTGTAAAGATGTGGAGCAGAGCAGGACCAAAAGAGAGGCACAAAGATTAACCTATGAAAGAAACCAACAACAACAAAAAAACTGGATCCTTCCCCCACACACACACTAGGGACCATAGGTAAGTGGCAGAGAAGCCGGAGAAAGGCCCCACTTACAAACATGGAAGAAGGCGGTCACTATGTAAGTTAGCCACAGTGGGCCACCACCTGTAGCCCGTTTGCTATGTCTGTCCTCAGATGTGAGCCTCTAATATATTATCTTCATGTTTACTACTGTCAATGTATCCCTGGTCTAGTTCTTTGTTATGGAACATGAGAACCTGGGAGTCCCAGCAGGTGCCCCCAGATTCTGATCCATGTAGCCTTTGTTCCGTTGTTATAGGCAATGAGGGAGTGAACACAGCTGAGAAGGTTCCAGTGTTTATGGACAGCCAAGTAAGTAAATAAGCAAGATGGTTTAGCTAATAATGAGTCAGAAGAAAAACCCAACAGGACAAGGTAATGTGAAAGCAGCTTCTTAAGGTTCATAGGTAGAAAGTAGGACAAGGAGCCAAGAAAAGCAAAGGCCCACGAGGCCGGAGCTGCTGGAGGGGGACAAAAAACGTGGTCAAGGGCCTGGACTTTATTCCAGATGTGATGGGATGACCAAGCATTACTTTGCACATCCCCGGGCAGGAGTGGGTAGCAGCTTTGACAAGTGCACAGGTTGAAAGGTATTTTGGAGGCACCTGGAGGAGGCTCCTGATGAGCTCAGTGTGAAGGGGGATTCAGGTGTTAGGGATGGAGCACACGTTTCTGAGCTGCATAACTGACTGGGTGGGGGTGGGTGCTATATCTGGATTTAGTGACGTGGGGCCAGGAGTTATAGCTGGGATGCAGCACACTCGAGATGCTCTGAGGTGTCCATCAGGAGGCATCAGGAGACACTTTGACATTCGGCTGGGAGTCCCAAGGAGGGAAGTGAAGGTGCTAGTCTGGGTGAGGACAGCACCTAGCGGGGAGAAGAGAAATGCCACTAAGGCAGGAGACTAAAGAGAATGTGGCAGGGGCAGGAGTCAGGTGGAGGTAGAGTACGTTGGCTGTTTAGCTGTTTTTAATGTTTCCTGTGTTGAGCTACTGAAGGATTGTCTCTGGAGTTACCAGACAGGTTCAAGAACTGGAGTTCCTTAGGCCTGAGGATGAGGTGTGCTCAGCCTTTTTCCTTTCCTTGTGGGAAGAAGGGGCTGTAGCTCCTTTAGACCAGTGGCTCTCAACCTTCCTAGTGCTTCGACCCTTTAATACAGTTCCTCATGTTGTGGTGACCCCCAACCAGAAAATTATTTCGTTGCTACTTCATAACAGTAATTTTGCTACTGTTACGAATCGTAATGTAAATATCTATCTTTTCCAATGGTCTCAGGTGATCCCTGGGAAAGGATCATTAGACCCCTAAAGGGGTCGAAACCCACAGGTTGAGAACCACTGCTTTAGAATGTGGCCACAAAGACCACTGTGGCCTGGAGAGGACAGCTGAGAGGAGGGCAGGGAAAATGCTACAGAACCCAGAGTTCTTGATGAGATTCACCCCTGTTTTGGAACAAATGCTATATGATACACAAACTCTGGCTAAATTTCAGAGTCTTGAAAAAGTGGCCAAATTTTTGGCCAATTTCCTCATTATTTTTATGTGATAGAATTTTCAGAGGTCTGCCTACACTCTGTGGCTTTGCTAACGTCACCTCATTTGCTAACGTCATTCATATTTTTAATTTTAATTGCTTTTTTATGGTGCCGTGGATTGGATCTATGACCTTGCACATCAAGAGGTCCCCATGACAGCTGCAGTGTGGGGAGCGAATAAATCTGGAGTGAGTGTGTATTGTTGGCGAGGGCACAGCCATGTCAAGGACCCCAGTGCCTCACACTCACATTCTATGGCAAAGCCTTTCCTGGGTCAAGCTCAGGGAACTGGCAAAGCTTCCTTCTGGTCCATGTGTAGATTTTGACAGTGTGTGGAAAAAAACAACTATAAATGACAGCTTGCCCTCCAGGTTGACTACAGCCTGAGCCTGCTCTGCTCCAGAGACCTCCTCCCGCAGTTACAACCTGAGCCTGCTTTGTTACAGAGACCTCACCCCACAGCTACAATCTGAGCCTGCTCCGCCACAGAGACCTCACCCCACGACTAGCTAAGTCACCTGCTTGTGCTGACACAATAAACCCTGAGTTTCCAGGTTGCCTAGTGCCCTCCACCAGAGCAAGCACAGCCCACCCGATCCCAGCTTTTCTGAGCATGAGTCTGTCACTTCTTCAGCATCTCTTGCTTCTTTGTCTCAGTGTCACCTCAAGCAGGTGTCCAGGACCAAGCTGTGCTGGACATAGCCCTACACTGGGATCTCATGGGTCGTTTTTTCAATTTAGTTTCCCTCATTTCAGGTGACTCTAGCTTGTGTCAAGGTGACATAAAACTAGCCAGTGCATACATGTAAAGGAGTAGATACGAGGATGTGTGTGTGTGTGTGTGTGTCTGAGAGAGAGAGAGAGAGAGAGAGAGAGAGAGAGAGAGAATCAGGCAAGTATATATAGATACTGTGCACCCTGAACTTCTAGGAAAGGTCCAAGAAACAGGTGACAATGCCCTGCTCTGTGGAGAGAAATGACTCAGGGGCAGGGCTGCTAAACACAACCGCTTGAATTATTTTCCTTGTCTGAGTTTTTCCCTCTTGAGCTTTCATTTTGCATATACATTATGATTTATTCAAACATAAACTGGATAGCAGAGTTAAATACACATTGGGAGCAATAAAGGACTTACATGAATCACAGAAAAATGTTAATAGAGAAGCAAAGATAGAGCTGTTTTCTTTATGCCATGCACAGGTTACAGTGGAGAGCAAGGACTCCTGAAGAGAGAGGACACTTTATCACAAGGAAGGGACAGAAGCAAGAACCGAAGGCGAGTCATTCTTTCCTAAGATGGGAGATAACCAAAAGGAGCACAGTGCTTCAATGACCACTGTGCACAACTCAACACCTTGATGAAGCTTTCATAGTTGAGTACAAGAAAAGAAGTTGGCCTATGATCCTGGTACTTGGAAGGCTGAGACAGGAGGATCTCAATTTCAAGGCCAGTCTGGGGTACACAGTGAGATCATGTCTGAAAGAGAAAAAGGGTTGGTGTTGGCTTGGCTCACTCCCTGGTTAGGAAATCAGGGTCAATGCTGCCGCAGCATCTTTAAGCAGACCAGCACGTCACATTGGTTTGGGAGAATGTAAAGGCAGACTCTAAATCAAAGTCTCCAAAGCAGAGCTCCTGATCAAATCTGGAAGCGCTGCACATTGCAGACTCCAACTTCCTTTGGGGATCTAGAAAGCCTATTAGTTTAGTTGGTTTTTTTTTTAAAGTTTGTCTTCATGTGCTAGCTAGTTTATGTCAACTTGGCACAAGTTAAAGTCCTCTGAGAGGAAGGAACCTCAGTAAAGAAAATGACTCCATAAGATCCAGTTGTAGGCCAACTTGTAGAGCATTTTCTAATTAGTGGTTGATGGGGGAGGGTTCAGTCCAATGTGGGTGGTACCACCCCTGGGCTGGTGGTCCTGGGTTCTAAAGAAATCAGGCTGAGCAAGCCATGAGGAGCAAGCCAGTAAGCAGCACTCCTCCATGGCCTCTGCTTCCAGGTTCCTGTCCTCACTGCCTTTGATGATGAACTGGTTTATGGAACTGTGAGTGAACTAAATCCTTTCCTCTTTAACTTGCTTTGGCCATGGTGTTTCATCACAGCAATAGTGGCCCCAACTAAGACACTTCATTACTTATGTTTTTAGTAACAGAGGTTGTCTGTATTCATTTTCATAGGCAGGCTCTCCAGCTACTGGAGAATTAGTAGCAGCGCTCAACACCTATGACCCAACACTAGGTTGTTCAAATGCAAAGGTGACAGTCTTGACATACAGAATCTTAGAGAATGCATTAGCTCCTTTAGGAATGTTGCCAGTATGAACATAGCACTAAATTAGGATGTGGGATTTATCTGGAGAGGGAATGAGCCAAGGCAGAACACCACACTAGGACTCAACAACTCCAGGTAAACCCTTTAATAGTGATCTGATCTTCAGTTGCTCAACTTTTGGTGTCTTGATTCCATCATTTGAAAAATGGTAATAATTTCTACTTAGCCTCTTAGTAAACCACAAAAAATGAATCTCAGTGGGCTAATAAAAATATGTGCATTACCCTAATTTGCATTCTTTATGAAGTAGACCTTGAGACAAAGGTTTAAATACAAGTGGTTTATTTTCATGTTCCTGCACAGCTTAAGAACAGGAAGACAAGGAGCAGAGGCATTTTCCTTATGAAGACTGCAGTTAAGTCCCCTGAGGAACTTTGGGATTTGGTGGAGAGCACACATCTGTTTCCTTCTTATAGGGTGAGGGTGATGGGGAAGCCACACACCACTGCTGTCAGTCATAAGGATGCTCTGCTGCGGTGAGTGTTCCTTTCCTGTCCTTGCTAGTCTGACTCCTACTCATGCATAGAAGGCTCCAGCAGCCTGGTTGGGAGATCCCAGGGAAAGGGGATGTTGGCAGTATGATAGGGTGGTTCTGTGGGTACATAGAAGTAGATGCAATTCCTGTACACTCACCGTTCCAGGCTTAGTACAATCACCTTAATAAATACCTTTAAAATTAATGTTGGGATAGAAATGCTTCGGTGTTTACCACAATCTCTTTTCTAGACACTATCTCAAGATCTTCCTGTCTACAAGGACAGCTCCAGCGCACCCTCCTCTCTGGGTACAGTATGGCTGAGTTGCTGTCCTCAACCCTTCCCTTCCTGCTCCCCTTCTCCACCTGCCACCTGTTCCAGTAACAGACTAGGAACACACAGATGTTGGGGAAGGGATTAAATTCAGGCCGAGGCTTGGGTTACCTCTCTTAGATGTCTCCATAAATATCATTTCAGAGCCAGATTCATCCTGCAACTTGAAACCAACCTTCTTGGGACAGTATGGTTTTACAAGCAGGCATGTTCTGCCAGAATCTTTCTCCCCCTCATGCCAGCCCCTCTAATCATGGCTCCACCTTGTGGATACTTCCCCATTGTTAGCTCCACCTTGTGGATGCTGCCCCATGTGGTTGGCCCTATCTTGTGGATGCTGCTCCATGTGGTTGGTCCCATCTTGTGGATGCTGCACCATGTGGTTGGTCCCATCTTGTGGATGCTGCCCCAAGTGATGGGGGCAGGGCTCCTGTAACATTTGCTGACTTAGTTTCCCTCTGACTTACATGGGGCTTCCCAAGGTTGCTTCTTAGCTGGACAGATGGACTTCCCATCAGAAGACAGCCCCTGGCCTAAACTAGCAGTGAATGAGAATCAAGTGGGAGAGATGGACCATCCCGTAAGAATTTCTGTTTTGCATTCCTGCTCCTAAGTCTGGTGTCTTGAGGTGGTACTTGCTCCTGGGAAACAGCGAGGGCCTTGACTTTTTCCACTGTTACTGTTTTCTGGTTCACAGGAGGTGAAAGCCCTTGGAAAAGTCAAAACAGTGCCTGAAACAACCCATTGCATGTTCTCAAAAAACGCCAGCGATTTGCCTTTGGCTTTATTTTTTGATAATATAAAACAGTGCTTTCTGCATTTTTCCCATTCAATTGAGTGACTTTTTGATGGATTTGACTGGTTGTTTTGGCATTGGGTAGGCACAAACTCGAGCTGGGGCTCCACAGAGGCGGCAAAATCAGACATGAATAATAATCACAGTAAGCCTTCATAGCGTTAAAATTCCAAAGGACTTTTTCTACATTTATCTTGCTTCATCCTAACATGCCTCATGGCAGTGAAGGCACTGTGGTTCTATTTGTTCTAACCGATGGTGGAGAGGCCCAGGGATGGGCATTGACTTACTACTGATCCCAATCAAGCCTGTAATTCTCATCCAGAAACACACACACACACACCACAAAACACACAAATGCACAAGAGCACACACAGAGCAATACACAAACACAAATATACTCATAAAGAAACCCACAGAAACACACACACACACAAACACACAAGTTGTTCTGGGTAGTTTTATGTCAACTGGACACAAGCTAAAGCCATCTGAGGGGAGGGAACCTCAATTAAGAAAATAACTCTGTAAGATTCTGCTGTAGGCCAATTTGTAGAGCATTTTCTTAATTAGTGATCTATGGGAGAGGGCCTGCCTATTGTGGGTGGTGCCCTCCCTAGGTAAGTGGTCCTGGGTTCTATAAGAAAGCAGGCTGAGCAAGCCATAGGAAGCAAATCAGTTAGCAGCACCCCTCCATGGCCTCTGTATCAGTTCCTGCCTCCTGGTTCCTGCCCTATTTGAGTGCCTGTCCTGACTTCCTTTGAGGATGTACAGAGATAAGGAAGCATAACCCAAACAAACCCTTTCCTCCCCAACTTGCTTTTTGGTCATGGTGTTTTATCACAGCAATAGAAACCCTAAGTAAGACACCACACACACACACACACACACACACACACACACACACACATACAATGAAAACTATTGCTGACCCCATTAATGACCACCACAGTGACCATTTTAATGGTCAGTCAAAGTGGAAACTACAAGTACCCACCAGAGTGATCATTATGGCGGACCACAGCAATGACCACCACAGTGACCACTATGACTGACCACCACAGTGACCACTATGACTGAC
>LOJH01041089.1:0-14472 GCA_001685095.1 Ellobius talpinus
AAGAATTAGTCAATTTTATAGCAGAGCATAACTTACTCTGAATTACAGGGTATTATAGTAAGATCAGTGTTTACTAAGGGGAGTTATGCTTTCTTACTATCACATGGTTAACTCTTTTGTCAGCTTGCCACAAGCTAACGTCATTTGAAAAGAGAGAACTTCCATTGAGGAAATGTCCCTATGAAATTGGCCTGTAGGAAAACACATCTAGCATTTTCTTTCTTTCTTTCATTTTTTTTATTTTTGTTTTTTATTTTGCTGGTCTGTTTTTGTTTTGTTTTTTCAAAACAGGGTTTCTCTGTAGGTTTGGAGCCTATCCTGGAACTCGCTCTGTAGACTTGAATTTACAGAGATCTGCCTGCTCTGCCTCCGGAGTGATGGGATTAAAGTGATGCTCCACCACCTCCGGGCATGTCTGGCATGGGAGGGTCCAGCCTACTGGGCAGTGCCATTTCTGAGCATATGGTCCTGGGATTTCTGCCTTATCTTGTTTTGCTCCCTTATTGTGATATATAATTGGTTTTCTGAGTGGGGAAGGCTGGTTTAACATGCCACTCTTTTAAGCATTTGATGCATCTACTGAGTTAAAGATACCTTTGCCATGAGCTCAGCCTCAGCAGAAGCCAATTTACAAAATATTAGGAACTATCTCCAAATGCATATTTCATCAAGTGCATAAAACTGGTCCCAGAACGCTGGTACTAATTAATTCCCACTCTTTCTTTTGTATTACCTGATCAGCCACAGCACGAGCTAATTTGTCCATTCGAGAGCCTGCTTCTGCAATCTTCTTGGCAGCATTAATGACATCAGATGTATTTTTCAATGGGCCTTTGCCTCTAAAAAATATACAACATAATTAGAATTCAACTCAATAACTGGCAACACACAAACCTCCTACGTTCTTAGTCCAAGATGCTACTTCTCTATTTAATGAGGTCTGGCCCTGTTACTGAAAATTTCAGTGTTGTCTTGACTCACCCCAACCTCCAGGTAGATAGTCTACCGTGTTTCCTTGTGTGTATGGGGGGTCTCCTAATTTCATATACACATTCACATTTATCTTTCTACTATCTTTAAGTATTACTCTGTTAAGATGATCATCACAGGAGGAGGGGACTTCAGTACCTAATGGTTTTCACATGCCAGAAGCTATCATACACAACACCTCATTGTGTGTATATGCAGCAATTGGTCACATCGCATTCATAGCCAGGAAACAGGAAATGATAGTTTCATGCTGGGGCTCAGCACACTTTCTGTTTTTACCAGAATCCTATGCCCAGGGAATGGGCCCTCATGAGATTAAGGTGGTTCTTCCCATATCGATTAACAGAAAAGATAACCCCTCACAGACATCTCCAGAAGCAATCTTTAACCTAGGCAGCCCTTTATTGACCTGTTTCCAATGTGAATCCAGATTCTGCCAAGTTATCAGGTAGGAGCAAGCATTACACTAATCCACACAAGTTGTAAGTAATGAATTCTAAAACAGAAACAGTCTAAACCAACTAAGTACAGACGCATAGCCATCCATGCGGTGCCCAGTACCTTCATTTTATTTAGCTCAAGTCACCTTGAGCACTTTGGCACCTTGAGAAGCACTTCCCGCTAAATCATAATTTAGGAACATTTGACCAGAATTTCAGTAATTGCAAAGTTCCCAATATCATGTATTTTGTGTTTCTGGTAACTGATATGTGAACAATTACACTACACATTATGATTGCAAATGCTCCTAATGCTTGCAGCATCCCAACATGTTCACATATAGTTTTCAATTATGTAGGTAATTAAATGTTATATTACTCAATCAACTTGCCTGTTTAATTTTAAATGCTGATTTAAAAGGAAAGAAAATGTTATTGTACCATGAACCTTTAAATAAATATAGCATACGAATTTCTACTTTCTTGGGAGGTAAATAAAGAATAGATTGAACATGTTTATGCTTAGTTTTTAGCAGATTAAATTTCCATAGTTTTTAGAAGATTAGATTTTCTATTTTCCTTTATTACTCATATCTAAAATTCAGTACATTTTGAAGGCACCAAAATTGCCTTCCTGTGTTATAAATGTGGTGAGACCCAGAGAAAAGCCACTCAGAAGCAACTTATTTAGACAACATACAGCTATAAGAAGAGGGCAATGACCACAATTGTTATGTAGTATTACAAAATGTGAGACTTAAAATAGTTTCCATCAGATAAATGTTAATGAAGTGTGTGTTGCGTTGTTTCACTCCAGTTCTCATTTGGGAATTTGTTTTTCTATATTAAAGAGATCTGGAAATAAATCTGGCCAACCTGAGTCTTCCAGAGAATACATTCACTTTTCAATAGCCATTAAGATTTTTCAAGTGCAAGCAAGATGGGATTCCACATGTGAATTCTGTATAATGTGGATGAGGTAAAGATTCTGTGACAGTCTGGCTCTTGTTCCAACAGTGTTTTTAATTATCATCTCTAAGTAGCTTCCTTTCTTTTGTTGTATTTCTTCCATGATTATTTAAAGGAAAGCTTAAACAAACAAAAAAATGTCATCACTTAAAAATGTTAACGTTATGTATTTCTCTGTAACTTTCAGACTGTAGAAAATCTCTTCTAAGCTTTACTCTGACATGATACCTGTTAGCCTTTGCCTTTATCTAAAGAGCATCATTAAAAGCTTAGTGGTTGCTTTATTTTTCATTGCCAAAAAATGTGTGTTTGTTTATTTCAAGTATTTTGAAGTGGAGTATGTCTTAACTCCAGTTCCAAGGGATCTTATGCTCTCTTCTGGCCTCTGTGGACACTTGCATGTGTTTGTGATGCATATAAACTCACACAGCTATACATATTATAAACACAAATACATATACATACATACACACATACGTATTTATATACTTATATAATTCCAAAAGATCTCAAAATATGTCTCCTAATAAACTTTAAAAGATAAATTTTTAAAACTTATAAGAATGTTCTAAGTTAGTAAATCTTTAGAGACATTGCATTTACTTGAGGCCCAGATGCTCATCTGTGGCCACAGTGAAAACCCAGTATGATTAGTTTTTATTCAACAAGTGACTATGGTTCATGCACTCATTGACACCACAATGATAAACAAAAGTTTACGACTCCAGTGTCCACACTAGAAGTTCAATTTGAAATCTTATAGTTAGAATCTGTGTTATAGGATCAGAAAGGGTCACAAAAGTAAACAAATATTTCATGGTAATCCATACATTCATTTTTGAGTGTAGCATTGACAATCACAGAGGAAGACTAAGGGACACTCCTAAATGATACCTGTTTTCAGAAAGAAATGGGATGGAAATCTAAGAATACAAAAAACCACATTTATTGGCATTAAGAATAAATGATCATGAAATATAATTGAAGGAAGCAACTCAGGATTGGCATAGCCCATATGTTAGTGTCTGCCCTGTATAAATGAGGCTCTGGGTTCAATCCTCTGACACGAAAGAAATTTTTTACAAATTCTACTAAATTTACAACAAGAATAATAAATAAAGAGTAAACATAATTAAGGAGGCCTCAGATGTATGTGTTCAGTGCTGTATAAAACAAGGCTGGAAGAAACTCAGATGGCACATGGAAAGTCATCCCACAAACACGAATTAGATGACTTAGAGATCTCTAGATTCACAGAAATCCATATTAAAGTCTCAGTAGTATATTTTGCCCAAACAAAATGAAATGTCCTAAATTTACCAGGAATCTCAAGCAGCCAAAGCAATCTGACAGAGAAAAAAAAGGTTAAATCTTCATAGTTCCTGATTTTAAAACTTAACAAAAAGGTACAGTAGACAAAAGAGCATACACCAGACTCAAAGGCAGAAAAATAGACAAAGAGAACAGAATCAAGTTCAGAATTAAGACCTCACACACATGGACAAGTGCCTTTCCACAGGGTGGTAAGACCACTTAATGAGGCAAAGAGTATTTTCAATAAATGTTGCTAGGGAAACTTTCCATCCATCAGCAAAACATTCAGCCACAAACTGATCAGTAATAAAACAACAAGGAAAGCAATGTGTGTGTGAGCACTCATGGCATGTGATCTGGCAGAGATTTCTTAGATATAATAATAAAAAAAGCAGAACCAACTGAAGAAAAATTATACTTGACCTTACATTTAAAACTTTATCATCAAAGTATATTTTCAATGGATATTGAAAACAAAACCTACAAAACAAGGGAAAAAATCTGTGAATCTTATTGTCTAATAGGGAATAGATATTCAGAATATATTAAAACTGAGAGCAACCAATTAAATTAATTGGAGTATTCAACTAAAAGGGGTAAGAGATAAAAAAACATACAATGTCACTGGTCACTAGAGAAGTAAAAATCAAAACTACAAAGTTATTCCAATTTATATGCACTGAGAACTACAAAAACAAAAACAAAACAGAAAATACCTATGTTTGATATAAAGAAGTTAGAACACTAGTCAATTACTGGTAAGAATGCAAAATGATACAGGAACCTCAAAAAGTGATTTGATGATTCCTCAAAATTTTTAAAATACCATAGGATCTCCTAATTCCTCTATACATGGGGACTAAAAGTTATATTTTCTCTGTGTCCTCAACAGCACGTTTTCACAACACCCAAGGGAAGGACCTAATGCCCATTAGCAGATGCATAGAGAAACCAAATGCAGTATATCCATTTCAGTGGGATATTATTCAACCTTAAAAAAATACAATTTTGTGCTGTGACAACACAAGTGAACTCTGAAAAGATTATTTGCTACAAAAGAAGCCAGACACAAAAAGACAGATGCGAACTATGCCTCTCATGTGATACCTATAGTGACCAATGCCACAGAGACAGAAAGCTGATTTTTCTGGTGTTTTGCAAGGGCTGTGGGGAGCAGGTGATCGGGAGTTTACTAGGCAACTGGATATACATTTAAGGAAGATGAAAATGCATAGACCAACACCAGTAAAAGATACACACCAGTGTACTTAGTGTGGCATATTTGTCTACTTAAACAATTATTATCATAGTAAACTTTATGTTGCATATAACAATCAAAAACAATTTAAACACCCATATTCAGCTAGAAGCTACTGTATCAAACCATACAAAACTAAATGAGTGTTAACCATCTGCATAGCACTGAATCAAGAAATAAATAACCAGAAAAGAAAAACTGAAAGCCACAAAAAACAAACTTACAAGAAAACTGACCTAGGATTGGTAAGGCTTCCAAGTTAGTATTACCATCACTGGAAGACAAACGCAACAGTGATGTTAGCCTCGTGTTTATTGCAGCCTATCTCAAAATGAGGACACACACCCTGATGTTTCTGTATCTTAGAGTCAAGTCTAGAGTGGGGAAGCTTGAAAGGATGTTTTAGAGAACCTTGTGTCCCTAATGGCAGGAATCATTTTATTGTCTCACCTAGAACATGTTGTTAGTGTTCTCAGAAATGAAATCTATTACTTCTCTACTATGCAGAATCTTGCAACATCTTTCATTTAAGTACAGCTGATTTGTACATAAAGACCAATATTTGGAGTCTTTCCCAAGAAGTGGTCACTCCAAAGAGAGTCAAGCTGGGAAAACTATTACTTCAGTGCTGTGAGCTCCCATTTGCCAACTAATTTGCATTTATTTTACAAAAAGCCTGTGAGTCTTAATGGGCAATAGCAATGTGTCAGTACATTGTGAGCAAAGTATTCAGTACACAGAATTCTAATTCAAAGTTAATTCAAATTTAAAGGGTTTATTTTCTATAGCCTTCTCAACACATCTAGTTTGCTAATGTTAAATGTAACTCTCTAGAAAGGAAATGCAATGAGGGTATTTGTAAATATGTGGAATCATAAAAAGCCTCTCTAGAACCACTGTTTCAAAGGGAAAATGCTCTAAGAAATTCTCCCAGGACCAGCAAGATGGTTTAGAGGATAAAAGTGTCTGAACCCCAAGCAAGATGACCTGAATTCAAACCCTGAAATACACAGTGGAAGGAGCAAACTGACACCCTAATCATACCCTTTCATGTCTACCAACATAACATACATGTGCCCCCCGACATACACACATGCACACACACATATGCACACACACAAGCTTGCCACAGCAAGTAAAGCATGGATAGGTAGCATAGAGAAGCAACATACAGAATCTAGTAAATCCTGAGGCATCAGGAAGGATCTGAGAGGCATGAGCTCAACTCTTGTAGGTGTACTATTTAGGTCATGAAATTGAAGTACAGAAACAGATGGACAGAGCTGAAAAAAGGCAGCCGTTGAAGGGTACAGTGAAAAGAGGAAAAGTTTTGGGTAAGCAAGTTAGAAAGTTGTCTTCGTTGACCAGTTGTAGTGTGAATAGAGAAGGGGAAGGGTTGATATTGATATGCCAGCTCAAATTTCTGAGCTGAGGGAGTGAGCTCCTGAACTAAAGAAGAACAAAAGTTTAGAAGTATTGTATTAATTTTAGTCCATTGCTTGGTGTTTTATAACTGATTATGGCCAGATTATTTCCACCTCATCCCCAGTTTACTACTCCCTTTACGTTAATGTTTACAAGGTCATTTTGATCCTCATTATTCAGTTAAGGCTGAACTAAGGCTGCCTGCATGCCTCTTGGTTGGGCAACACCAGATTGGTGCACAGCAGGTTCTCAAAATGACACAAGAAGTATGACTTTGCTGTGCAAGGAATGGTACTTCAGCTTTTGCCCATTAGATTATAAAGAAAGAGCCAAGGAAAGAAATGAATGTGAAACTCAATGGGTCCTCTATCCTCCATGAAGGAAATAGTTCATGAAAAGCCAGGTAGCACCTCTTCTATTTGAATAACCAAGTGGACTCATGGAGATGAGGGAATCCAGTTAATGAATGTGCAGTTACATGAATAATAGAACACAATAATAAATTAATGGTGACTGTGAGACCTACATGCCCTATAAACACTTGAATAGAGGAGTCAGGCTACAGTTTCTAATCAACCCTATATAAACTTTAAATAATAGGAAATGGTACTTAGGAATGTTTAGCTGTATAAAGCTACAATTACTCCTTCTTGAAGTAGAAAATGTAATTTCAGTAATAATAATAAACAAGACTGAATGCAGTAAACTTAGGTGAAAGGCCATTAAGAAAGACACAGTCAAGTGCTACTTTGCTCACAATGAGAATGCACAGATGGCAAGGTGAGCAATCCTCAGCCTCCTGGGCTGCACTGTCAGTTCATACTTTCCCATTGTTTTGTTTTCATTAGCTACACACACACACACACAATCACACATGTGTATGCATGCATACACACAAATGCACATGCACATGCGTACGCATGCGTGTGTACAGGTGTGTGTGTGTGGTGTGTGCGTGTATAGAGCAGAGAGAGAGAGCGAGGGAGAGCTCATCAGGCATTAGGAAAAATGATAACCAGTAACAGGCTGGACAGTTCATTATTCAGATCAGCACAAAAAAAATCCTTACATGAATTCTGTAGGAAATTGAACCAGCTTTCTTTTCAGTTTTAAAATGATGCTTTGACTGATAAAGAGCCTGTGTTGCTCAACATCATTGGACAGGACCCCCTCAAATATATTTATCTTCTTTGACCACAGTTATATATAATGCAAATTACAAAATGTTCTCCCAATCTAAACTAGCAACGTGACTGGATTCATTATTCACTTCAAACTAATGAGATTATTTGTTCCACTGATGTTATTAATGGGTTGCATAATATCCATCAGATAAAATACTAATAAAATGTTGAAAGCAAGCAAATGAAGTCATCGTGGCCCTTAGGAAGCAATGACTGAGGCTGCCACCACAGTCTGATTTGTAGGCAATCCGGACTTAAATAATGGCTCAGATTTTCCCCCCGATATTATTTTGTGTGTTAGAAATACATTTGTGAAGCTGAAGGAGACTAACTAAATGTACAAACTTGAACTTTGAATGAATATGATGACATTTAAAGCTCTCGAAGGTCACACTCCTAACACTGAAATCATTTTGCTAGAATCAAAAACAATTTTGAAAGATTTGGAAAAGGAGCCAAGTAATGTCGTTAGTACATATTTGCCCGAGGTAAAGGGTAAAGGGGATGACATAGCCATGTTCTGTATTTTATTAAAACCTATAATCAATTCTTGCCTTTCCTTAAAAGAAGCAGTCAACAATTATTAAAAATGTTCTCATCCACTAGGTGATAATCTGACATTGCTATATGTCTTGCATGATTTTATCATAGAATACTAAACCACAAAACATCTTTACATATGATAAAAATAATCTTAAATGAGTGGTCTTTAATTTTCTTTTTAATATATATATATATGTATGTGCATCTGTATATGTATATATGCATATGCTGTGGCACAATGCTAGCTTATGATGTAGCATTAATTTTGATTAATATTCTACCCTAATGATGTATCAGTTACAATAACCTAAAGTTACAGAATTTTGACAGGAAAATTAAAAATCAGAAATTAAATATGGACCTATGGAGATGGCTCAGTAAATAAAACTTGTTGTACAAAGGTGAATACAGGGGTTCAGATCACCAAGAAGCCACCCTTGTAATGCCAGGTGCAGAAGGTGCATCTGTAATCTCAGCTAATATGCCCATGGCAAGAGGGAGGCAGAAACAGATGAATCCCTCCAATCCCATAGGTTATCAAACGGGGAGCACACAGCAGTAGAGAACAAGAGAGAGGGTGGAAGTGATGTTGAGTACCTGAAGATGTACTCTGACTTCCACGCACATGCCATAACACATGTGCCTATACTTGTACTCACACACTATAAACAAACACAAACACAGCATTTGGGAAAAGACTGTGAACGGGCTTGCTAGATGCTTTGTGTTTGGCAAGATAGTTCCTACTTGCATCATGCTTTTGGAGTAAATCCTCTCCTGAGATGTTTGTGAATGCTATGCTACCCTTTTGCAAACAATGTTAAGGACTTGCTCCATACCACTTCATCTTCTCCTTCAGAATGGAGGGCCCTTTCCCCTGTGATGATTTTTTCTGCATCAGATTGCTCTTTATGTAGCTCAGAAGGGCAGAGACAGTTGTCATTGCCCTCTTAGGAGGGCAAAGGGAATGACACAAGCACCCATGGCTTGTGGTGAAGCAAAGGCTCCTGTCAGAATGTTGGCTCCTTTCTGACCTATGAGAAAGGCTGCTCAGACTGAAAAGAAAAATGTTCACAATTTCCCTGTAATAGTTTTGTCATCTTCATCTGTTGGACATAACTCCTGGTATAGTAGGGTGAGATGTGAGCCAAAAACAGTGCTAAATCATGTTTTGTTAGAATACATGGAACAAACAAATGCACATAGAAACATGCACATATTTTTCCAAGAGGAAATTAACAAAACATTCACTTTTTCTTCAGAATAGTATTTAAATATATTTAAAACCAGTACAGAACACAGATGAGTTACCCAACCCTTGGGGGTTTGTTTTTATGAGTGCCTTATAATAGATAACTAAAACAATAGTAATTATAAGCAAGAATGAATCCCCTCTCCTCCACAGGTAAACATCTTGACTTGTAAGTGTAAATTACTAAGAGCTTCACCTTTCTTTGTTACAGAACTTTACTATTTCAACAGGCTTTCCTATGACTAGCCAGTGCTACGCATGTGGGGTTAGCAAGAACATGGCCATCTCCCTACCTCTGGGCCTCACCTTGTGAAGTCTGTCATCTCCATCATGATCATACACATCTGCTTGGCCAGCACAATGATGTCATTGCCGCTGTCATCCCACTTGGCCACTTCAGCATCCAGCTTGCTTTTTTCTTGGTGGAAAATCTCCACCTGCTCAGCTATTTTTGCTTTCTCCTCCTGTGGTAGTTGCGCCATGATGGCCTGTGTGGGTTACAGGGGGAGAAGCATGACTAATGGTGATGAAGGAATTAAAACCTGCATGTTTACTCTGCTCCCATTGGATGGCACACTCAGACTGCCAAGGTTTATATGATGCCCCATCATTCTAAAAGATGTGTGTCTTCTCTACTGCAGCCAAGACAAGAGGACAGGCTGGCCAGGTCCTCCAGCGTCACCCCCCCTTATATAAATGATACAGAGAGATCCAAGTGCAGACACACTGAAAGTAGCAGAGCTTCCCTGTCTCTGATGGCATACGTTTGTTCAAAAGAATCTATTCTTAACAATTTTTATATTTGGTCTCAGGAAACTTTTACCAGATGAAAGAATGTACCTCTTTCAATGCTGGAAGCTATTCAGAGAGGAAAGGGAAAAAATCCTTCTGTTGCTGGGAAGAAGAGGAAATTTAAATAATATTTGAGCATCCAACTAGTGTGCTATGAAAAGACTTTCTTTGAGTAAAAATGAAAGTATCAATAGAAAACTGACACAAATAAGATAACTATTCCCTTATTAGGAAATTTAGTGGATGGCGTCCTTTATTCCTTCTTCCCCCACCTTCCTGGATGATTATGGCTCTTTGGAGAGCCTTTGAATATAGGATGGCATTTAAATGGAAGTCCAGATTTCGATCTCCTTTCTAAGATGCCTACACAGAAAACATTTAGACTAGGGAGAATGTCCCTAATGGAAAACTCCAAGATACTGAGGAAATATTAAAAATTTTGAGCTCAATACAGAGTGTTTCAAGTGTCAGAGCATTTGGGCTCTCATATTTTCAGAGATTGGGGCTGCTGAGGCTGAACAAGATTAAGAAGCAAAGGTTGAATTGCAGAAGTTGCTGGGTAAGGGAATGTAGGGAAAAAAGAGGAGTCTTCTTGCTTTTCACACTCTTCATTTGCAAATTTGCTGACTCTTCTAAATATATTTGTAAACCCCAAATTAATACTTGAAACACTTCTCCAGTCACTTGCAAATGATACAAGAAGCAGAAAACTCTGAGTCACCAATGTGTGCATTCCCAGATGATGCTGAACAAATGTGTGCATTCCCAGATGATGCTGAACAAAGTCTTCCTCTGCCTTCAGTCATCTCTCTAACTGTAAACAGGGTCCATTTGTCAGTCTACTTAGCGCTACACTTTTCATACCGATGTGCTGCTCTCAATGGTGACACCACCATGCAGAGTAGTTGCTAAGCATGGTGCTAAGTATCCCTAAGAACAAAAAAGACAATTATTTTTCTCTTTAAAAAATACACAAGCTAGACAAGCTGTGTTGAGTCATGCATTAGTGTTGTTTGCCATATGCTCAATGTCACTAATCAACAATATAAGATATTTGTACAGAAACAGCCTGGAAACATGGGAATGTATTAATAAGGTAAAGAAAACATACTGTGGTTTACATCTCTCAGCTATCTATTCTGAATTTCTCCTACAAGCAAGGATTTGGTAATTGATCATTTAAATATTCATGAATGATTTTTAGGCTATAACTACCAAAGTTTATATGATGCCCCATCATACTAGAAGTTAGAATCAAACTTGTTGATTCAACACCATTTTTATACTATGTTCCAAGTGAAATGTTTGTCCCACGGCCACCTGCAAAAGAATTCACAGACACGGCCTTTGGATAGTTCTTCAGCTTCTCCTCTAGTTCTGTTATCCATGAGTTCTCAAAAGAGACCAAAGCTGTGTAATCAGGGAATCTAATGTTTGTTAAGTGAGTAAATGAAGGTATTTGAAATGTGTGTTTGTTTAGTCCATAAAAAGAAGCAAAAGGAAGTCTCCCCTGTTAGCTCGATCTGCCCAATTGATACAGCCTACAGTCCTCTGCCTGAGCTGAGTCTCAATTGAAAAATTGCTAGAATTAGATTGGCCAGTAGGTATGGTTTGGGAGGTTGTCCTGATAATTGATTCATAAGGACCCAAACACGGATGGGTGATGCCATCCCTAGGTGAGTGGTTCAGAACTGTACACAGAACTATCTGAGCATAACACTGCTTATGAAACAGTTAGCAAGTAGCCTCTTCCATGGCTTCCACTGTACATGCCTGTGGAGTGAGTTTATTGCTTATACACAGCAAGTGAGGAATAGCAAGCAGGACTGCCTTCAAATTCCTGCCCTTACTTCTTTCAGTGGTGAACTGGGCTGGGATCAGAAGTTGTAAGCCAAACAAACCACTTCCTCATCTAAGTTGTTTTTAGTCAATGTTCCATCACAGCAACAGAAATAAAATTGGAAGCCAACATTGTGTTATGTGCACACTATTCTGGCATGATTTTTGTCATTAGATTGCTTTCTACTCACTCTTATATTAGAAATAAAGGACATGATAGTCTCAGGACCTGTGTCACTATAAACAAATAGAATACATATATAACTCCTTGCAAATGTATGAGATTTATGTGTATCAAATCATTTAATCTGTGTAACTATTCTAACACAATTATTCATATTTATGGTGACATTTACCTAGACCCTGATAAATTAGTTATATTCCTAATACAGACCAACTATCAAATTTATAACTTGGAGAATGAGAACTCAAACCAAGGCAGTGAGCCAAAAACATTTTTCACCACTGTGCACAAGGGCATCACCTTATAACCATACACAATTTGTATGAAGACCTCAGCCCCGTGGAGCAAAGGCAGTTGAAAGTCCAGTTCTGCCTACCAAGTCATGTACCCTTATGATAAAGTTTCATGGGCCAGAGAATGTTAGCTTGGACTCATGGGAACCTGGATGATGTTCCTCTTACAGAGTCATGCCTACTAAACTTCCATGAAATTTTAGAGAGTAAGGGTTTACATATGTAAACTTTTATGCATGTTCACATGAACCTCATATAGTATGGGTCTGTACGTTCATATAACGTAGAAACAAGACTGATAGAAATATGCTAGTTAAAATATTTAACATGCTGTGTTTGGAAATATTTTAAAGTATTTCCATAAACTATAAAAAGATTCATAATATACAAAGAGACATCAAAAACTTTTATTTGTAGTTCCATATTAAAAAGAAGGTCCGGAATTTCTCACTTGGCTTCAACTGACAGAAATTAAATATGCATTTTTCATCTGAAGTACTCCTATCTTCTTGATTCACCCGGCTTCTTCACACAAAAGAGATATTCATGTTTTATTTAGGCAGCACTAATCCTAGGGGACCATTATTAAGTTTGTTCACTGGCTGCCTCTCTCTATTAAAAAAATAGGACCACTAGCAGACAGCAGACTGTCCATTAAGGACGCATATGGGAAATAATATATATACTTTCATTCACATAACTGTGAATGTGTGGATTGGAGGGTGGGCACTTTCTTGTCAACTACAGCATTTGGATCTTCTTTGCTTAAATTACCATTTAAATACCAGTGGCCTTGGTTTTCTTTCTAATTTTTGTTTGCTTGATTTTTTTTTCTTTTTAAGACAGGATCTCACTATATAGGCCTGGTTAGCCTGGAACTCACTATGAAGACTAGATTGGACTTGAATTCACAAAGATCACTGCTTCTGTCTCCCCAGTGCTGGGACTGAAAGCATGTACACCATATCTGACACTCTCTAATTTTTGTAAACATTTTAATTATTTTACTTTTAATTATTTGTGTGTGTGTGTGTGTGTGTGTGTGTGTGTGTGTGTGTGCGCGCGCGCGCACGCGCGGTTTTATACAACTACGGAGAAGTTCCTACAGAGGTCAGGAAAGGTATTGGATCCCTCTGAATCTAGAGTTACAGGAGCTTATAGGCATCCAGCATGAGTGTGGGCAACTGAACTCAAGTCCTCTGGAAGAATAGCAAGTTTTCTTAATTGATTAGCCATCTCTCCAACCCTCCAGCCCCTTGCTCTTTAATTTGCATTACTGCCCCACTTCTGATTCCTAGAACTGCTTCCCAAAACTAGCACCCTTGACTTCCAGCTCGGAACAGAAGCTCAGTGGCCTCTGACAGATGGTTTAAGCATCTTCCTGCCCAAGGCATCAATGCCACTCAAGAGAGGTCATCAGAAATGATAGGCCTTTTCTGATGACACCTTCCAGAGGAAAGACTGGCCCCTTCAAAGCAGATTTGCAAGGGAGGGGGTGCTATTTTAACTGCAGGGGTGCTCGATCCGCAGAATGCATTTAGTGGGGTACGACTGGAGTTCCAGTGTCATTACATCTGCCTCTGCTGCCATGTGGATGTCGATGAGCTCAAGGCTTTTCTTGAATATTCTTAAAATGCTCTTGGCATTTAAAAATTCATTATTGACCTTTCCTGAAACTGGAATTTAAAAAAAGGTTATCTATAAACAGTAGATCACAACTGCAAAATTTGCAAGTTAATCAAATTAAAATTCAACACATGAGTTTTAATTAGGTCTTATCAATGTAACTCAGAAGAGATGACTGTGAAAAAGAGATCTTTAGCATGATGAATCTCCAGTTTTTCCTTTCATCGTATTTGCTAGCAAACAAATAATCAAGTCATGTTGGGAATACACTTGTCAGTTATAAACAAGGTTGGCTGAGGATATACGGATTTGTTTCAAAAAACAATGAAATGGTCCTATAAGAATCAATTATTGTTTCAGGTA
>LOJH01041090.1:932-14471 GCA_001685095.1 Ellobius talpinus
CATTAGCTCTAGCTTCTTATTGGCTAACTCTTATATCTTAATTTAACCCATATCTAGTAATCTAGCAATCATGAGGCTATGACTTACTGGGTAAAATTCCGGCATCTGTGTCTGGAGGGGCTACATGGCTTCTCTCTGACTCTGCCTCCCTTCTCCCAGCATTCAGTTTAGTTTTCCTGTCTACCTAAGTTTTGTCCTATCAACAGGCCAAGGCAGTTTCATTATTCACCAATGGTATTCACAGCATACAGAGAGGAATCCCACATCAGTAGAGGCAATAAATAGCTAATGCTACCCAGGGCAGAAAAGGCAATGACAGAGATAACAAGATAACCAATCTCAAATTGTACTGCAGAACCACAGTAATGAAAGCAACTTAGTGCTGACCTTAAAACAAAAATATAGACCAGTGTAATAAAATAGAAGACACTGATACAAATTAACAATAGTCACCTAACTTCTTGAAAATTTGTTAAAAGATAATATTAATATTTATTTATTTACTTATTTAGTGTATATGTGCACACTTGTGTGGGTCTCAGCTTGAGTGTGGATGTCAGAGGACAATTTGTGTGTCAGTTATCTCTTTTCTCCATGTGGGTTCTAGGAGTTGAAATTAAGTCTTTGGGTTTGGTGATATATATACAACAAGAAAATAGTTGATGAGATGAACTGGGGTTCTCAAGTCATGACCCCTTTGACAAACCTCTATCTCCAAAAATATTTACATTATGATTCTAATAGTAAAATCACAGTTATGAAGTAGCAAATAAAATCATTTTATGGTTTGGGGTCACCGCAGCATAAGGATCTGTATTGAATGGTTGCAGCATTAGGAAGGGTGAGAACCACTGGGCTAGAGAGACTGCTCAATGGTTAAGAACATTTGCTATTCTTGGAGAGGACTCAAATTTACTTCCCAGCACCTGTATGTATCAAGTGGCTCACAATACTCTAGTTTCAGGCAATCCAGTGCTTTCTTGTTGCATCTGTGGATACCAGGCACAGAAAGAGTACACATATTGCCACAAGCAACCACACATATATATTAAAGTAAACTAGGAGAAGAAAGTAGAAGTTGTGATTAATTGGAGGGAGAAAGGGAACCAAATAGAGAAGGGAATGGATAGGAAGATGGTGAGTTGGTGGCAGGGGAAGGAATGAGACAAAGTACAAGGACATGTTTGTTTGAAGATGCTGCGATTTAACTCACTGTTTATGTACTAGACTTCCATACTGGAAAATAGATGTATTATCTTGTAAAATTATGTGAAGAGAAAATATTAAGTATAATAAATTAAGAGATATGAGAAGATCATTGTAGTTCAGTGGGATGTATATATGGGTACATATTTGTGTGTGCCCTTGTGTGGCTGGGGGTTGAGGGAGACTTTCCTTTGTCTCGTGGGAAAAAGCAAAACTCCTTATCTTGAGTTAAGGCTTTCTTTTCAGATATTTCTAATATATTTTTTGATTTGTAGACAAACAACTGTCTTACGCATGCCATGCTCTTTTCCTCTCTGATATTGCATGGCCCTTGTCTCATGGCTTACTTTGTACACATTGGAGCTATGCAGATTCTTTGGTGTGCTGGTTATTGGGTAATATTATTGGAGAGAGCCAGCATTTCTTGTAGCAGTGCTGCCTGCATGCCCATGTTCCGATGATGCTTTGTGTGCATCTGAGCATCCCTCTTCTTCCAGCCTGCTGCGACTTGTCTCATTCTCTGTTGATACTGCCTGCAAATCCCAGTATCCTGTTCCTATTCTGCCTTGATTTAGAGTTGTAAGGACTCCTGCCCTTTACTTGATTATAAATTTCTAGTGATCTATTGCTCCTTTCCTTTGCACAATGCTTTTTAATTATTTACTGTCTCATTTTGTCTTGTGACGATGTGCCTTCTACCCTTCACTAGGTGGTGAACTGCTTGAAGTCAGTAATCATAGTTAATCATCTTTGCATGCCTCTAATATCTAGTGTATTAATGAGCATTTGAAAATTTATTGAATTAATGATTTTCACTGGTACCTCAACAGAGATGTCACTAAGGGTAAGCTATTTTTCGGTAAGGAACTTCTCACATATATTATCAGATATTTTAAGTATTTTAATGCTAAAGAAATGTTTCATAGTCATAGACATTTTAATTTTGTTATTGTGTATAAACTGTATATATAATATAACTGCTTTATATCTAAAAATAACATTTATTTTTGCTTAAATTACTTAGTTTATGTCTCACTTCTAACATTTGCTACATTATTCTGCATTCTAATTCCTTTCAAATGTATCTTGTTTTGAACAAGGTACTCACATTTGAATTCATTAATAGTTTGGGAACAGCATACACTAAGAACATCAGTGCTATGTATAAAAGATGTCTGTGTGTGTGTGTGTGTGTGTGTGTGTGTGTGTGTGTGATGACTTTGTGGGAGTTAGAGATTTTTAGACTCTTGCAGAAGAGTCTAAGGAACAGCTGAGTTAATGGTATACTGTCTAAGGGTATTTGAAGTGGTAAGGATCATTTTCATCTTTGTTTCTCGGAGTTAATGATACATACAAAAACCTGAATAGGAAGGCTTTCTGGTTAATTTTATGTAAACATTATTTTAGGTAGCTGATACGTGTAGCAACGAATACTGTAATTTAAAAGACAAGCATTTCAAAGATGCCCCTGCGTTCATACAAAAGGCTTGCTTTTGGACATTGTTATCAATGGTAGGACTAAGAGGTACAAAAAAACACATTTTGGTCTTGTTTTCACTCACTCCCTTAATTTTGTTACCATTAAGACTTCAGAAGCAGAGAATATAACTCAGTAGTGAGGTTATTTTCTAGAATGCATAAGGCCCGGCACTGATAAAAAGATTTTTCCATCCTTGCAACTCTATCAGCAGATTGGCCACCCATTCCACAGAATGACTGTGGTAGTTCCCCTTGTGCCTATAAAAAGCTCCCAGCTAAACCAGGATCAAAATACAATTGTAATAACTTGGATCTGGGATACAGCTTAATCAGTATAGAGGGCCTGGGGTCAGTTCCCTAGTACACACATGGTAAACTGAGTTAGATCACTAGAAACCAAGATAATTCTGCAAGTTATCCTTTAACCCTCACAATCACACCGTAGCATGCTCCCCAATACTCCAACAAATAAATGAACAGATGCCCAAAAATAAATAAATATGAAAACGTGAAGGAAGACACTAGACAGACCTTTGACCTTCACATGTATTTACTTGTATGGGCACACACATACATGTGCACATGGATACAGACATATGCAGAGCACACCCACAAAAATAACCAACATGTAAGTAAACAAGTACCCATGGAGGCCCCTTCCTAAAACAGCTTCTAAAGCATCTGCCAACATAACTATCTCAATTTCTTATGCTGTGGGTTTCAGGAACACATCACTGTCTGTGGAGTATTTAGAGAAATTTTGATGAGCCATATTACATTTACTAATTATAAAATAGTGCATAAGCCAAGAAGATCTACAGTGTCCCTTCAATGGTACAGTATAATGAGCCACAGGATAGCTTGGGGCACACATGATGAAAGTTCAGGAGACAACCACATTAGTGCTGTGGTATATTTGTACAATGTATGAAAATTGCTTTGATTGATGTAATAAAAAGCTGAATGACCAATAGCTAGGCAGGAGGTATAGGGGGATTTCTAGGCAGAGAGAGAACTCTGGGAAGAAGGTGGAATTACCAACCAGACTCAGAGGAAGCAGCATGGGCGGTACAGAGGGATGAAAAACCGAGCCTCAGGAAAGATTGTAGTTTAAAATAAATGGGCTAATTTAAGATATAAGGCTAGTGGGACAAGCCTAAGCCAAGGCCAAGCTTTCATAGTTAATAATAAGTCTTCGTGTCGTTATTTGTGAGCTAGTAGCCCAAAGAAAAATCCAACTACACTCTTGCATCAAGGACTGTTATGCACATCCTTTCACTACATATAGAATAATCATAAACACTTTTCAAATCATGGCTGGAGTGAAGGATGTAGTGTTTGACCCTTAATTTCTTTGTATTTTTATTTAGCATTTGTTGGGTATAATTTTATATGACAAAGTTGGTTGTAAACTTGCAGTTCAGTTGCCTTTGAAGTGCTGTACAGTTCTGTACCCAACACCGTAATCAAGAGTAACACGTTTATTTTTTATTTATATTTATACATATATAATATCTTTATTATTTATTATGTATGCATTTTATCCTTCTGTAATTGACCCCTAGCCTTCTCACCCTTCTAGAATGTCATATAACAAACTCTTATGCCTTATGGTTCTTTGGGTCAGACTTCTCTTTCTTCTACCAAGTATTTGTGAGTTTCTCCCACATTAATGTGTATCAATAGCTTGCTGTTTTGGCTGGAATATATAGACACATTCATCTGTGCATTCAGCACAATTAACAAATCTGTGTTGCTTTATTTTTTTCAACTTTGCACAAGCTAGGTTCATCAGGGAAGAGGGAACTTTAATTGAGAAAATACCTCAATAAGACTGTCCTATAGGCAGTTCTGTTGTCGTATTTCCGTGATTTAAGAATATGCCTAAGCGGGTGGTCATGGGGTATATAAGACAGCAGGCTGAGCAAGCCATAGAGAGCAAGCCAGTAAGCAGTACTCTATGGCCTCTGCACCAGTTCTTGCCTCCAGGCTCTTGGCCTTGAGTTTCTGCCTCTTCTCCCCTTACCTCTAGACTGTGATCCAGCCCTGTAAGCCAAATCAACTCTTTCCTCTCTGAGCTGCTCTTGGTGATGGTGTTCACCACAGCAACAAAAATCAAACAATTAAACGCCCTATTTCTGAATTTGCCTTTTAGTTGGTGCCTGCCCCCTGTTTCTCCGAGGTTTTCCTTAGGAAATCATTGGTTATTTTAACTAGAACTGATGAAATTCCTTGAAATTGTCAACACTGATGGTTATATAACTGATTGAAATGACTCATGTGCTGTTTCAGTAAAAATTTTGCAAATGCTAGATCACTCTTGTTAGATGTTTTTAATAAGATAAGACAATATATACACATTTATATGGAATAAATTTGTGTCGAGTATCTGAGCATGAATTGTGATATCAATGAACTTTACTATATGAAATAGTTCCTTTCACCTCCCTGTAACAACTTTCCTCAGATTTATTTTGACTATTTTCAAGTACTTTAGGCACAGTCAGAAAATAAAGTTTTTATTATGCTTTAGCATACATGGGAAGGAGACCTGCCCAGGCCTTACCTTGGGAAAAGCAAATATTTGGTTCCACTTAATTCTTACACAGTATCCTGAGCAGTGATTGGCCCTTTGCTACTGTAAGTTTCTATTTAAAAAGTATTTATGCAGTCAAATCACTGAGCTCTGTAAGCAAGCCAACACTATTGGATCTTTGAATCAAAATGATGGAAGGGAGAAATGATTAGCACATTTAAAAGAGAATTTACAACAGAAATCTTGGTATTAGACAGCCTTCCTTACACAATAGACTGCGAAGGCATATTTATCTTGAATTATTGATTAGATTAGTTTGGTAATAATTTTAGTCTGTTGGTTATCAAACACTGTAAATCACAGATCTCAAAGTTATCCGTGCATGGCTGTGAATCATTTGGGGGTACTGGGAGAGGGACAGATATGTATGCAGAGGGCCATGTTTGTCAGATCACGCCTGAATGCAGAATAAATTCTTAGAGTGAGATCACTTTTAGCAGCTTCAGGAAGTCAGTTTACAACTAAATTTAATCAGAGCCATTGTTCTTTATGGCTATTCTATTTCATAACGTATGTTCCTGACAGAACCTTTTTCCCTCCTGCTCTGTAGATGGAATCCTCAGAACTAAATTACCTTCTGGTGATTGTTCAAGAAAACTTGGCATCATTTGTCAAAAGTTTGGAGTAACATGAGCTCTTTAAATGAAAAATGGTGATTGGGAGCAATTACATATTATTCCAAATTAACTTTTTTCTTCTTTTTTAAAGATTTATTTGGGTTATTTTTCGTTGTGTAGGTGGATATGCTATTTGAGTGCAGACACCCAAGGAGGACAGAGGCAGCTGATCCCCTATAGCTGCAACTACACATGGCTGTGATGATACACATGACACGGGTGCTAGGAATTGAACCTGGGTCCTCAGGAAGACCAACAAATGCTATTGACTGCTGAGCCACCTTTTCTAAATTGCCTTTGTATGAGTCACAATATAGTATCTAATTGTCTGGCTTTTCATACATGCTTATACAGATTCATTTACATGCATGCTTGCAGTCACTCATTTAGATTCTTAACAGTGTGATTTTCTGTTTATTAAAATTGAAGGTTTGTATTGATGGATGGAGATCAAGCAAAATATCCCTAATTCTAGGGTGGATGTCATTCTGTTTACCAAAACATCATCATAGGAATGAAATTTGAGTTGATGACCAACTTGCAGTCAAACCAGCAATGATGTTCCTTTTGCTAGGAAACAGTAAATTGACAGAATTGAATTTACTCAAGGGCTCATTATAAATTTTATGGGGAAATATTTAAATGGCACTTATACAGCTTTGAGATACCACCTCGAACCAGGGTAGCAATCCTGGGGTCTCTTTGAGCTGCTCACCTTATAAACTCCAGTTTTATTTCAGTGGCAAGGAAGGTCAAGAAACTGCTGAAAAATCTCGCTCTGCAGGGATATCTAAAGTCAAACAGAAAAGAGGAGCTGGAGAGATGGCTCAGCAATTAAACTCTTTCAGAGGATCGAAGTTAAGTTCCTAATATCTACATAACATCTCACAACTGCCTGTAACTCCAATTCTAAAGGGTCCAACACCATCTTCTGGCCTCACAGGCAGTGCATTCATGAGATGTACATACATACATGCAAGAACACACTCATACCAATAAAATAAAAATAAGTAAAGCCTTTTTTCTTAAGTAAAGCAGAACATTCATTACAATAGAAATAAAATCATTGCGTGACTATGTAATATGCTCCCAAATGCCATGAGAGGAGGAACAGCAAAGGTAAGAGGAGTAAGTTCCAAGGTTCTGTGGCACACCACAGTAGCCAGATTATGGCAATTTGTTATAAATCTCAAAAGAACTTGAAGACAGAACTTAAAATAGATGTCAATTCTCCAGTCTTTGCATATTTTATCAGTATACTGAATTATCATTTTCTATACTCTATAAATATTTGCAAATATTATGTGCTGGCTAAGCAAACTGTTCTACACCCTCTTAAGTAGACTTGCATTTGCATTTGTGGATTGAAATTAGTGCTTTTTGGGAACTACAGGGAGGTAGCATTGATTCACTCTGTAACAGGACTTAGCCCCCATGAGCACATCACATTTCCTTAGTTTCTGATAGATGTTATGTGGAGTTCTTTACCTCAGGGATGATGTATGGTGCTATCAGGTCCACATTCTAAGAAATAATCAAATCCTGTGTCATCTTCATAATATTTGTTCTTTCAGTCTCTTATCTTAAAAACACCATGTTGCTTCTGCAAATCAAAGAATGGGATTTTTTAAACAGAACACTATTTCTAAATCCCATCTCTTCTTTTTTTATTGATTCTTAGTGAATTTCTCATCATGTACCTAAATCCCATTCATTTCCAAGTCCTCCCATATCTACCCTCCATCCTTGTAACTCTCCACACTAACAAAAGCTAAAACAAAACAAAACCATCTCATATTCACCATCATGGAAGCTGCACTGTGCCATGGTGTGTCACACAGTGTATCCTTTTGTCCAAACAATAATGCACATGTTCATTGCAATGGGTCATTGGTCTAGATGGAGGCCTCTGGCTTCTACTACACCATCACTACTGGACCCTCCCAGAGACTCCTCTAGGATATCCTGCTATTGCCCTGGAGATCCTAAAGCTTTGGTTCTGCAGGATTGGCCCCTTCACATACTCCAGAACCTCATAGGTGAGGAAGATTTTGGAGTTGGCAGCTCAATCCCTGGATCTGGGCCTCCCACATCCATGCCATGGAGGCCAACTCTTTCACACTGCCTAGGTGAGGGGTAGGACCAGCTCTCCGAAGCCCATATCACCACTGGAGCCACCATATAGCCAGGGAGGGGTGGGGTCAGCTGAGCATGGCACTCAGTCATCAACGTGTCCTCAGAAGGCAGCCCAAACCATGGACATCCTCATGCAATTTGGAGGTAACACGGGTCGCTGACATCAACACAGGTCCCTGCTGCACATGGCCCTCAGTGGCAGCACAGGCCTGGGCATCACATGTCCTCAGGTGGCAGCATAGGCCTCTCAGATCAGGCTGCTCCTCACCCTATCTCCAGCTCCAGCTCTCTTTATAGTACATAAACCACTGGGTCTTCTTTCTCTTCCATCTCTCAACCACATACTTGCTCCTTGTAGTAGTTCCCACCTCAGCTTGCCAGCAGAAGGCCTTCAGCCTCAGCCCCCCATCTCTTCTTTTTGTTCAACTGTCCGATAGTATAAACTTTTCTTTCAGAACTCAGCTCCAGTGTGTCTCTCGAGAAGCCTTTCCTGATAACTACCTATGTCAATAGATCTAAATTAGGAAAAACAAAACTTCCCTAATTATCCTTCACCATGATGCCTCATAAGGTTGAACATCCTTTGCCATGATGCCTCATAAGGTTGAAATTGCCCATGCTGCTTTACTTCACTGGACAGTTTCCTTGTTTAATTTATCTTTGAAAATAATCTTAGCACCCAGCAACAGATGATAGAAATAGAGATTAGCTATCTGATGCCAAAGGGTCAGCCCTAAACACATACATACAAGGAATATTATATAGACTAAGCTCTTTACATATGCATATATGTGTGTAACAATTAATGAAAAGGCTATGAATTTGAAAGAGAGCAAGGCGAGATATATAAGAGGTTTGGAAGGAGGAAAGGGAAAGGGAAATGATATATTATAACCTCAAACAATAAAATAAATACTTTTTAAAAGATTCAGGAAATGAAATAATATAACCCCAAATTAAAAGAAATACTAAAACAATAAATTCTTAGCATAAATTTGAGCAGTAAGGTTAAGGGAAACAGGCTGTCTCTGGAGAAAATATAGCTTACACTTGAGTACATGGGTGTACATTTTTAATGAAATTCCCATGTATCTTAGCAGTGGCTATTTTCAACATTTTGATGTCTCAACTCATAACCTAAAAAGATGCTAAGAATTATTTATGTCTTTTTTCATCTTTCTGATAAGTGCAATGACAGGGTTCCAAAAGTGCCTTGAATAGTGCTTTTATTTGATAAGATGAAGCTATTGGCAATATGGTTACACATGGAAATTAAAACTCGGCTGTGAATGAATAGGGTTTTGTGTGAGATTCATAGGAAACTGAGGGTTTCTGGCTGAAAAAAGAGCAAGGCCAAACATGATACATTGCTATTTTAAATTTCTTCTCTGAAATATCTCCCTATAAAAGGAATCTTGTCAACCTCCAAAGTAAATTTCATTAATTGTGTCTAAATTCTTAACTCTCAACTGGAGAGGGGCTCCAGGAGAGGCTATTTTTTAATTCCAGTACCCCCATAAATTTCTCTTTATGGGGAAATTGGAGAATGATTATAGAAAACACATGGGTTTAGAGTAAGCTAGATGGCAGGCACACAGCTGTGCTTGCATTATAAGAACAGAAAATTCGGCCTTGCACTGATGGGAGCTGGCACTGTGCTTGAACTCCCATCTACCTGTCCCTTCTTGTGGTCAGTGGAGCTGAGGTTCTAAGGGTATAACTCCCTGTGTCCTTGTTTCTAGTATTGCAGGGCATTTTGGGAGTATTGTTTTGTTTTAGGCAGAGCTGTGTAACATCCTTTTATACCTAGGGCATGTAAGTTTCTAAGAACATCAAGAAGGACAGGCAAATCAAACATAGAGACCCACAACTGTACAGTATATGGAGAGTGAGAGACTTTGGAACACTCAATCCTAAATGGGACGTCTTCATTAAACCCCTCTCCTCAGGGTTCCAGGAGCTGTGGAGTAAAGTAGGTAAAACGAATTTAAGAACCGAAGTGGATGGATGATACCAAGGTACCAGTGTCTTCCAGACACGATAAGATATTGCACATATGAACTCACAGACACTGACAACATTCACAGGGCCTGCACAGGTTCAAGTCAAATTGAGTTCCTGTGCTAAAAGAAGTAGGCATGAGCTTCCATCCCTAACCAAAAAGCTGTCTCCAATTGACAACCATTTGCAAAGGAAAAATTAGTTTTCTCCAATGAAATCTTAGTGGGTATATAAATCTTGACACAAAAACTCTCATCTTAAAGGGAGTAAAAGATAGTTTATGTTGAAGCCATTGTGAGTGACCATAGCTCAGGAACGCAGATTTATGTTACCCCAAATTCTACGTTCCAATGAGGAAGCAGATTCAAAGAGTTTTTATAGTTTTAACAGAACAGAAAAAGTCATGAATCAAAGCAAATTTAAATTGCATTGGTGGGTACATCAGAGAGGTGTGTACATTGAGATGGGGGAAGCTTTCCTATAGGTTCAAGATGCTATCTGATGGCATTCTTAGCTTTTGGATTGGTAAAAGTGAGTTGCCTGTTAATAGATTCTAAAAGGTTTTTTATCTACTCTCACAAGATGATAGTTCTGACACAAAGAAGAGAGGAATGGTGTTCCAGAGAGCCAGAACTTAGCCCAAGAAAAGGTAATTACCCTCTGGACCTGCAACATTCCAGTCTCTCTACAGTACTGAAAATCTCATCAGCCAGTGGACCTCAGCAGACACAGCTTCCTTTTAAGAGTTTCGTTCACAACCAGGCAGTTTTGGCACACAACTTTAATCCCAGAGAGGCAGAGGCAGGCAGATCTCGAGGCAGCCTGGTCTACAAGAGCTAGTTTCAGGACCGGCACCAAAGAAAAACTCTGTCTCAAAAAACTGAGAGTTTCATTCACATGAGCCACACTGAAGGGTAGGCCCCATGCCCAGGAGTATATAGCCAATATAAAATGAAATCAATGATGGTGTTGTGTATATATGTGTGTGTGTATGTGTGTGTCTTCTCCAGGTTCTCAATATTAAATCCTAAGACAGCTTATGGCCTTTATTATTCTTCTTTCCCCCTCCATATTCACTTCTTCAACTTAATAGTGTCTTACCGTGATATGGAAGAATTCTCTGGTTAGGGTTTTTTTTTAAAAAAAACTCATTATATTTTTCTGTATTTTATATCTTGTATTTGAATAATTTAAAATTTTTATTTTATAATTAGCATACTACTTATTAAATATCGTATGGCATTTTGAAACAGTGTTTTAGTAGATTCTCTTGCCCTTTCATCCCTAACTCCCTGATACTCTCCTGATTTGACTTTTGTAACCTCTCCCAGAATCCTTTTCCTCTTTCATGTCACGTGTGAGTGTATCTGTGTGTGTGTGTATACATGTACATTAGATATGATCTAAATGTGAGATAAGACATGTCTCCCTGCTTAATATTATACTTTCTATATCATCCTCTTTATTTTTTCAAACTACTTTTAAAGTTACCATCCTGTGACATTAATCTTGATTGTAAGCTTAATGGGATTTAGAATCACCATGGAAGTACATCTCTAGGCTTGTCTGTGAGGAGTTATATAGATTAGGTTAATTGTAGCAAAAAAAAAGATCTGTGTTAAATGTAATTAGTACCATCCTATGTGCTGGATTCCTATACTGAATGGAAAGAAGGAAGCGAGCTGTGCAAGGACATTAATTGCTCTCTGTTTCTTTACTATATACACAGTATGCCCATTTCCCTCCATCTCTGGCTACCATGAGTTCCACACCTTGATGGACTATGCCATTGAACTTTGAGTTAAATTAAACCTTTCCTTCCAGAAGTTGCTTTTGTGAAGTATTTTATTATAGCAACAAGTAACTAATACATATAGAAAATGATGAATTTCATCATGGAATCTTCATCATTCCCCTCAACCACTGCCCTCCTTTCCGTTGATTTCCTTTTTTCTTCCATCAAGTTGTCTGTCTCATTTCTTCCTTGTTATTACCTGTTTTCCACTACTCTCTATCCCCACCTCTCTTAAGATCCCTACCTACCCTGCCGTGATCCTTATACTATTTTGGGGATGCACAAACATGTAAATACACACATAATTTTAAATTCATGTTCTGTATGTGAGAGAAAACATGGCATTTGCTTTCCTGCATCTGGCTTGTTGCTCTCACTAATTCCCATTTTCTTTTCTTCTCATGAAATGTCATCTTTTCACTTTCTTTATGGCTGCTCAGAATTCCATTGTATAAATTCAGCATATGTTCCTTATCTTTTCATCTGCTGTTAGGCATCAAAGCTGGTTCTGTTAACAGGGTATTTTGAGTACAAAATGGATATGCAGGTCTATCTCTGTGGGACTCTGTCTTGAGTCCCTTAAGTGTGTAACTGAATGTAGCTGAATCATGTGGCAGTTGTAATTTCAGTTCTACAAAATCACCTCCATACTGTTTCCATAGTGTGATGCAAGTAACAAATTGAATAGCTAGATCTTAAGGAATACACATGTACAATAAATAACTAAGAAGTTGTTTAACACCCTTAGCCGTGAAGGAAATGCAAATTCAAATTGCTTTCAAGTTCTATCTGACCCCAATCAGAAATGGCTGTGATCAAGAAAGCAAATGACAACAAATGGTGGAAAGATGTGGAGGTAAGAAACCCTTCTTCAGTGCTGGCAGGCTTTATTTGGTTTTAATGATAATGAAAGGGAATGAAGTGGCCACCTAGCATGCACATAAGTAATAAAAATAATATAAATAATAAAAATAATTATCCTACCTTCTGAGAAAACATTCACAGTTTGAAAAGAATATGTGGGAAGGACAGTGGCCTTAATGGGTGGGCACAGGTGGACACAAAGTTGAAGGGGAAGGGATGGTGGGCCTACGAAGAGTTGGGGGAAGTAGGAGTGTATGCAAACATGTTGTATGCAATTCTCATAGAATTATTTTAAAACTATAATAGACATGTAATTCTCCCCTAATTTTACAGAAGTGTATTGCTAATCAGAAAAGCAGCTGTATTCTTATTTTTGCATGTTTCCTTAACTAAAATTCTTTCTAGTTTTCCTTACCTGATCACCTGACACATAACCTCCACTCATTGGTGCTTTGTTTAAAAAAAAAACAAAAACAAAAAAAACCTTTTGATTTAAATTCATTTTTTCTTAATGAAATAATACTAAGACAAATTCATGTGCTATGAATAATATCAATTTCTTTTACTCAGCCTAGATCTTGTATGAATTAAGAGAATAAAAATATTTCCATCCTATATTATAATTTTTTTATGAGTATGGATGTTTTGCCTGAAAATATGTTTGTACATCATATGTGTGCCTGGTATCGTCAGAGGCCAGAAGAGGATATCAGATCTCCAGGAGCTATGTAGATGGTTGTGAGCAACCATTTGGGTGCTAGGAATAGAGCCCAGGTCTTGCCTGACAGAATCAAGTGCTTTTATCTGCTGAGCCTTCTCTCTAGCTTCTATTTTCTCTCTCTCCC
>LOJH01041091.1:3601-14471 GCA_001685095.1 Ellobius talpinus
AGAGAGAGAGAGAGAGAGAGAGAGAGAGAGAGAGAGAGAGAGAGAGAGTATGAACCTGGCAGGTCATGTCTTTAGGCCTGCACTCAAGTGCCTCTAGTCACTGAGCCATCTTGTCTACTTTAGTGAGTTTATTTCTATTATACCTCATGTCCTGCATCCATCTGTATTTGTTCATTTGTCCACCACGCATCTCTCCATCCCTTTTTCTCTTCTGAAACTTGCCCCGACACCTCCTAGGAAGGCAGGCTGAGAGGCAGACTTAATGGTAGGTGTTTGGGTTATAGGGCTGGAGCCTTATGATTGGCTGAATGTCTTTTTTCTTGGAGGTGTGGTCAGTTATCACTGGAATGGGCTGTCATAAATGTAAGTTTGGTTTCCTGGGCTCTCCCTTTTCGTAACTCCACTTTAACATGTGTCTACTTCCTTTCTGCTGTCCACAATGAATCAAATACAAGTCTTGTGCTCTTGGGTTTCCAAGCTCCCAGAACTATGAGCCCCAGTAAACAAACCTCTTTTCTTTGTAAATCACCCAGCTTCCAGTAGTCTCCTATAGCAAGAGGAAACAGATCAAGACAACACCTACCTGCTACCTACCTGCCTGTCTGACTATCATCTATGTATCCATCCTAGCTTGCCTTGTGATGTCCACCGAGAGGAAGGAATGGTGTTCTGATGGATGTTTGAGTCCCCTCTACAGTTGCCAGATCTTGCATCAGCACCGTGGGTATTAGGGAAGGCAGCATCCTGCCAGACTTTGAGGATAACAAGTCATCCTTGGAACATTTTGATCATAGAGCACAGCAAAAACTTGAATGCAGTTTCCTCCCTCATCAGCCTCCCCGCTTTCACATATGAGAATTCTTTGCATAGCTGAAGATAGTTGTTGTGACTATCTTTCTTGTCTTTTGTCCTGGATAAATATCTCCATTTCCATCCTAATAAGAATCAAAATTTCCCCTTTAAAACAATGCTCCAAGTTGCTAATGTTACCCCTGAGTACAGTGATGAGAGCCATGTGACCCTTCCTCATTTCTTTGTGTGTTGCACATGTGTAAATACACATGTGGATAGATGCAAATGCACATGTGTAAATGGGCATGTGGAAACCAGAGTTTATCTCTGAGTGCTCGCATGTATCATTCTCTGCCTATACTTTTGGGGTTCCTCAATGAATCTGGAGGTCTCACTGAATGGCTGAACTGGCTTCTATCAAGCCCCCGTGACCACCCCATCTGTCTTCCCAGAGCTGGGATTACAGGAACATGCTATTACACTCAGCCTTCACCATGGGCATTGGAAACTGAACTCGGGTCCTCAAACTCCCATGGCAAGCACTTTCCTGAGCCATCTTCCCAGCTCAGTCATGTGACTCTGATAAGACCTTCTTCCATTGTGTTCATAAACTGATGGCTTGCAGGGAGCTAGAGAGCATCGTTCTTTTTAATGGTTTCAGCTGTGTGTGGATACTGCATGGCTCTCCAGGGCTTCACCTGACCTCATACCTCACACAGTTGCCCCCGACCTTTTGCTTTGTTGATGCCTTCTTCTGAGCTCATCCTTCTACTCTGACTTCAGGGTCTGCTTTTAGGAGGTTTCCAGAAGATACAAATTTTCACATGGGAAAGGGAAGGGGAGGGAGTCTTATTCTAGAAAAGATCACTATCCCAGCTCTCATGGCTCACATAGCAAGGTCAAGACACAAAGCAGGGGTGGATGAGGGTGGGGCTACTGTCATTGTCACACTAACCCTATGCAGTGACATCAAAGGCAAGGTGAACCTGTCTTACCACAGACCTGGAAGGAAATCCTAACCGAGGAGGAAGGCAGTGGCAGCTCGTTCTACAGCCAAGGTCATGTCCACGCCGCATCAAAGCCCCTTTCTTGGAAAGCCCCTAGCACTTGGGATCTGCTCTCTCCCACAGCTGATCTTACTGTCACAGTTTGCTTCCAGTGTCACCTATTTCCCACAGGCTCTGAAGCTGACTCTCTGAAGGGTATTTCCATGGGAGAGGGAAGGGCGTCTAATGTGCTCGCTGCTGGCCAGCTTCCCATTCATTGTCCACTGTTTCTCATGGGGCGCAGCCAGCCCCATGTGTGCACGGTATGAGGTCACTTATCAGCACCATTTCCCACACAGAACTGGTTAGGCCAGGGTTGTGCTGTCACCTGCTGCAGGAGAACAAAGTCCCCCTCTCTCATCTTCTTTCCCAGAATGCTGGGAATTGGGCCAGCTTCATTCTGTGTTTCCAAACATGCTAGCTTCGGTGGCAGCTTTTATGGTGATTATCTCACTACAGCCTTGGCCTCAAAACACCTTATTTACTGTGGATGAAAAAAGTTCACCCTTTCAACCATTACAAAAAAAAAAAGAAGGCATAGTTTTACTGGAATGTTTTCACTAGTGGGAAAATATCACCTTGCCCCCTGGGGTGTGCCATTGGTCGCAGTGTGAATTGATTGGATGGGACCAGCCTACTTCAGGGAGCCAGGACTCATAGTTCAGATACCCAGGTATTTTCTAGGACTCGTTTTGTGTTGTGTTCCTAAGATCATGGATTCAGTTCCTGCACCCACAAGTTCCTAATTGCTTTGTAAGACATAGACTCTTCCATATAAGTAAGTCTAGTTTTATCCTAAGAGAGCAAGGGCGACATTCTTAGGGTGGGAAGGAACAGTACAAATGTCTCTGGAACGGGTCGTGGTGCAGTGACTATGTGACAGCCAGTAAGCAGAAAATAGCAATGCTTTGCTGGCTACGGGGAATATTTATAGCAGAGACCTAGGGATGACTGTGGAGGAAAAGCCTTCCGAGTAGTCATGGGGGAAGAGGCTTCAAGGTGGCTGGTCTTGTCCCCGCCTGAGGCCTGGAAGCTGCAGGCTCACCAAGAAAGGACATTTGTGAGAGTCACAGGTCATGTACAAGTCCCACTTCCTATAGCGCAGCCTCGCACGAATGGAAAAGGTAGGCAGTGAGAAGAAGATGGCAGAGAGTAAGGTGTTTAGGAGCTTGTCAGATACATTTGTCATTGCTGGGGCAGAATCCCAGGAGGAAGGGCCACACACTCCTGAGTGGGGGCTGAGAACTTGAGGACACCACTGTCTGCCCGTTGGTGATGTGCAAGAGGCATGGTGAGGGTGCAGCTTTGCAGGGGCCCGAGAAGGACTCGGACAGGAACTGTAGGACCTAGCCAAGGAAAATGGGATGGGGTTAGGGTTGAAGGCATCACCTGAAGCTTCAGCAATGGCCTAGGGATCAAGGGTTATTTGTTTGCATGGAACCACCCTGCCAATGAGGCATCCCCACTACTCAAAATCCTTTAATTTTATGAACTGTGTCTACTATAGCCCACAGTCTGGGTCCAGCGCTTTGTGATGGATCCTTGGGTTGGTGCGAATTCCTAAGCTTTCTTATTGCTTTTCCCATTGCTAGGACTGAAGAGCAGGCAAGACAGAACTTGAGGGCTGATTGAGCTCCCAGTTCAGGAGGACACAGCCCATTATTGTGGGAAAGGCATGACAACTGGGGGTCTGTAGGTTGCCACAGGACTGTGTTCAAGACATCAAGGCTTGTTATGTCTCAACAAACTAGGAAGCAGAGAGCTTGGTTCAGAAGTGAGTCCACTGTCTATAACCCTTCAAAACCTACTGCCTCCTCCAGTGAGCTGATTTCTCCAACTAAGTCCACTGCCTAAAGGCTCCACAGCCTCCTTAAGCAGCACTGTTAGCTATGAGTTCAAACATAGGAACCTACTGGAGCATTTCATAGGCAAACCATACCAGTTTCATATTTCATTAAAGAGAAGTACCCAAATTAAGTACCCACTGATGTTAACATTGGGGCAGTCCTGAGGCTCTGAATGCGTAGACCAGCAAGGTAGCTAATGGCACCAAACTTGCTTTAACTTCCAAGTGTGAACAGGATTTAAAGAAAAAGAGTGAAGTGTATGTGTGTACATATGTATGTATGTTTACCGTAGAATATACCTTCCATACAGCATTAGGGTAATTGTCAAAATACTTCAACTACTTGGAGATAGTAGTTAGTAGAATATAAATAATATTCTATTGTCTACATTAGCATGTATTTCCTGAGTGGATTTGTTGAGTCTTCATTATCCTTAAAGGTTTGGCCTTTCTCATTTGCTGTCTGGCTACATCAGTAAGATTTATTATGTGTGTATTAAGTTCCCAAGAGGAACCACCAGCGGTTTTAACAATCCAGGCTCGTCCTTTATAAGATAATTAACATGGCATCTGGAGCACAGATTTTTCTGGAAAATTCAACTTTGCACCCCATAGAGAGAAATGATATTGGTTGAGTTCATCTACTTATGAAGGCGTAGCTTATATTTTCATCAACCTCACTTCAAGATTACCTTGTCACCTCTATCATCTGAGCTAGGCTGAATCCATTTCCTTTTATGTTTCTGATATGTTAATTTGTGTTCTAGTGAGTAAACCAGGTGGAGTTTGAGGGACTCAGTGGCTCACACCCCAAGCCAGGCTGGATCCTTGCATCTCTTCTGCTGTTGGCCCTTGACCATGCAGACCCTCAATAAAGTGAGTTCATGGCCATTTAGCACTTAATTTACTTCCTCTGTTGAATAAATGTCACACCCACCTGATTTCTTTGGGAGGAGTAATAGCCATGATGGAGCTGGCTGGACACTTGGATGCCCTGGGCACAGCTAGGCAAAGGGCTTTGCTACAACAGAACTGGGCCAACCTATCCGAGGTGACATGACTGTGAAGGGTGCTACTTCTGGCATTGGGAAGATGCCAAGGCAGAGCTTGGATCTGTAATGTAAGCCTGCGACTCCAGCTACCACGAGCTTGGTATAGAGTATACTTCTATCAGTTCTCAGTGAGTCAGACATCGGGAAAAATGAGTTTTCAGTGGTGATTCTCACTGGATGGCTTTAACATGGACTCGGGTATGGTCTACATGAATTGGACACTACTAAGGATTTCGAGATTAACAATAACCAACAATCTACACGATTGTGGTTGGTGCTGGGGGAGGGAGCCTGCCATCAGATAGAGAGATTTTAGGGCCAGCCTGGTATACAATAAAAGAACTTCAGACCCTACAGGGTATGCTGTAGCTATTTTCTCTTGTCACTGTGACAAACTGCCTGACAGAAGCAGTTTACAGGAGGAAAAGGTTAGTTTGGCTCATGCTCTCAGAGGGTATAATCTACATGTGAGGCCCATGCCCTTGGTGAAAGCATTGTGGTGATAGCAGCATTGGGTAGAGGCTATTTTCACGTCTTGGTAGATATGAGGACGAGAAAATGGAACACAGGTGCTTAGCAGTGCTCATCTTCTCCTTTTCCCATTTGAACTCCTTCCCCTGCTGCCAGTGTATCTATGCTGTCTACATTTGGGTTGGCTCAGCCTCTCAGTTAACCCTTTCTGGAAAGGCTTCCACAAGGAGGAGGTATTCCTCAATCTCCTATGAAATTCTAAATCCAGTCAAGCTGTTAACAAAGACCAAGTGTCACAGAGGTTATGTGGCAAGAGCAAGGTAGGGGTAGATGGGATAGTTTCTCACCAAGACAGAAATTGGGTCATAGGAATTGCCTGGGTATGGAGAAAGCCAGCTACAGGAAGAAGCATGGTGCTGAGAACCACTGCCTAAGTTTGGGGTCCTGGTGAAAATAGGACCCATGCAAGATGCCACATAGGCAGAAATGCCTAGAAGGAAAGACCAGTCTGTGCATGAGATCGGCTGAATCTCAGGCCAGGAACAGCTAGTGTATGGAAAAGACAGGAAAGTAGAGGCTGTGGGTTGACAGGGGCAGCATCCCGAATGCACCTGGTACAAGCAAGCTCTCAGAACACAGGCGAAACTTAGACCATCAGGAAACAGTCTTAGCTGATTTACATTCCGTTTCTTCCCCACCAAACAAAGTGCCTATCAGTTAAAGCCCAGGAAATTGTGAAAAAACTCTGTGAAAATGCATGCAGTAAGGTGTCAGTGTCTTAGGAGGTGAGTCTTCTCCATGCAGGAAGCACTCAAGATGCCAAGCTTTACCTGCTGAGGAACCGGTGATGCAAAGTTCAGTAGGAGGAAAGGTGGGCTGTTAGTTGAAATGATGGTCATCTGGAGGAATTAACTATGAAACAATCATACCAAAATTCCTAATGTGATAATGAGGCTTCTCTGTCTTCTGAGGAAAGTATCACACACACACACACACACACACACACACACACACTCATACACTTGCATAATCATATATAATGGAAAAAGCCAAAATGAGTAGGATCTATTTGTACACACCATTTTCTGTAAATAAAATATATTTATAGGCAATAGATAAATATTTTTGACCTTTAATATATGAAGACAACTGGCCTAGAAATGATGGGCAGTGAGCTGAGAAGAGACTTGACATTATAGCTCGGCATTTTATCACATAATGAAGACTAGCTGCTTCCATTAGCAATGTCTGTCAGAGCCTGCTGCTCTGAAAGGATTCTTTAAAATTCGAGATTAGATATGCCTAACTCCCCTTGTCTTTGACAAGCAGCCCTCTTTCCCTCACCGTTCACTGCCACCTAGTGAATTTATGTGGGAGAGAAAGGCTAGCTCGGAAGGAAATTCTTTTCACAGGCCACAGCTTTAACCAGTGATGTTCTTCGGTGTCAAACTGTGAAGAAGCAGGGTGGGTAGGGGCTCTTGGCAAGAGAATCCTGATGAGACAGTGCAGTCCCACCCAACCAGGGAAGACAGGTAAACAAAGCCGTAATCCAGTGGAGGGTTCTGGAGAGAGTTCTCATGATGAGCAGTTGATGAGAGACTGTCCAGGGCTTCTGGCCTGACGTGCAGGCTCCACAGATTGAACCAAACACAGGGGGTTATGGTAGGATGTGCACGCCTTGTGGATTTAAGGGTTAGAGAGTAAGGGTGTGTGGAATGAGGAGACCGCTGTAGACATTCCTGTGAGGCATCAAGTCTGCTAATGAGGCTCCCTGGGGCGATGATCTCCTGAAGTGAAGAGAGTACTAATTAGAATGGAAATGTAACCTTCTGCAATTCTTCCTCACCCCCAGGTTTGTCCTGGGCTAGTCCACCCTCAGTGTGAACAAACAGACAGAGCTCCTCCTAAACGGAGTGCCAACCTACACCCAGGGCCACCTGGTGCTCCAAGGAAACACTGCCCCCTTCCCAACAAAACTGTGAAACACTCTGTGGGCAGCGGACAGACTTAGTTCCATTGTCTGCAAGGCTCAGCTTGGCTTTTAACTGATAAACAATGACTGTAACACTGTGTGTTGTGTTATGCTGCCAGCAGCCTTGGATATGACACCTATGTCTCTTGACGTGCAGTAAGATCCCTCATTGGATGACTGACTTCCACTTTCTATGTTTGATGATATAAATTCATTCTATAATGTTCACAAAATGATGATGCTTCTCAAGACACATCATTACTGACGTGTGACCGTTCCCTACATGGAGCCTGTAGGATTGCCCAGAAGTTCCTACAGCTGTCCTTCTCAGAGCCAATGAAAATAGCCTCGTTGATCCAGAGTGAGTAACTGTGCTAAGACAGAGATACTTGCTGCAGGGCTAGTCGGATGAGAAGGTAAACTAGGCCTATACAATCTGTCCCTCGAAAGGTCCTTCCTCAAATTCTTACCTTCAAATGAAACCCCAATGGCACTCATTTATGTTCTATTTTAACTTACAGATGGATCACTTTCAATAAATCCTTTTCAGATAAGAGGAGGGCTTTAAATGGAACTGAGAATCAGAAGCAAAGAACATTAGAGGGTGAGTAAAGTTGTAAAGAGAGATGAAGAGGAAGTCCATGGACCTTCCCGCCACTTTGTTTTGTCCCAACTCACCTGTTCCTACAGTCAGCATCCCAAAGCTTAAGGACTTCCGCCTTCACTAGGTCTGGTCTCTGTCTCAACACAGCACATCTCTCCTTAGGAAAACCCCAGGGATAATAACATTTCTTCTTAGGAGAAATACCATGTGCCCTTCCCAGGGGAAGTCAAAGATGTATTATCTTCCTTACTCTCTTCCTTTTCATTGTGATATTATTGAGGTCATTTCACTAATTTCCCATAAGATATCTGATGAGCCTCAACCTCTCAGCTATTTGTGGAGTCTCAGTGAGAAAAGCAAGCTGGCTTGATTAAGTCTCAACTGCTGACTGCCATGCATTTAGAGACTATAAGGTGAATATCTCAGGCCTGGAAGATGGTTCTATTCATAAAAAGCTTGACTTGTAAGCATGGGATTCTGAATTCAACTCCACAGTCCCCAGAAAAAGGCTCTCAGTGATGATGAATACTTGTAATCCCAGGGCTGGGGTGATGGAGACAGGGCTGGGGTGATGAAGACAGGCAGATTCCTGGAGCTGACTGACCAGCTAGTTGAGCCTAGTTTATCAATATAATAATAGAAAATAATATCAAAAATAAGGTGGGTGGTATTTCCAAGGAATATCCAAGGTTGTCCTCTAGCCTGCACGCCTGTATATATGTACACACACACACATACACACATACACACAGAGTGAGAGAGATAGAGAGATAGAGAGAGAGGCTTCTTCCCAGTGTGAAAACATACAAGGTTCAAAAATAGCTCTAAAAAAGCCATAGGGAAAGAAGGCAAATGTGGAAGTTGAAAAGTTAGATGATTGATGTGTGCCACGGCTAACACTCCTGTCTTCCGGGATATGCATTCGTAGCACGTAGCTTTATTTCTCTCCAGGGACAGACTGACAGGTCCCCAATCATTTCTTATTAACCACGCTTTGATTACACAGGTATGAGAGGGCACACAGAAAGCAGATGAGCAAGACCTAGTTGAACCCACAATCTTACCACACCGGCCTCATTATAACCCACTATTTAGAATGCTCTGGAACTGCAGGGGTTTTTAATGGGCAAGGAAAGCTCACAAGTGATTCCCCATTGCTTAGCCTGTCCCCTTTCAGTTTTCTCAAACTTATCCACAGTATGTGTGAATTTCAAAGCTTATGCAATTAGATGAATTTGGCTTCTAGTACTAGTCTTGAAGTTCACCAGAAAAGAAATCCTAATGCAGAAAAGAGCAAGGCTTGGGTGTTCTCATTTGGGCATGTAGCCTTTAAATAGATATGACAGCTCAATTTTCCAATATGACATGCAGGAAATATGAAATTAGCTCCAATTATATCCGCTACAGTGATTATGTACGCAGGAGGTTTGAAATGGGGCAACTTGTCACAGTTACTTCCTGAAGCCTTACTTTCTAGAATTCAGAACCTAGCCCACAGGAAATCAACTGCACAAAAAAGAAAAAAGATACCTAGAGGGAGGAACATGAAAATACACTTTGTTTTGTTTGTTTTATGGGTATCATTCCAGACTAGCTTTATGACATGACCTCTGTTGGTCAACACAGATACATAGAGGTTAATGTGACAGAGGCCTTCCACATCAACCCTAATGCCCTTGTGATCTACATGTACCCAAACATGCATTAGAGTCATATCAACAAAGTATTATTTTCATCAAATGATTGTGTGCACTCAGCCTCGTTCACATGTGTTCTCTAACTAAGCCTGGCCCAGTGCCGTGCTACTAGAGGTATCTTGCAACAGAAGAAGTGTTTTTCCTTGTCTTTTTTACCGCAGCTGCGAATCCAGGTGTGATGCTTGGACTCTCAGTTGCCATGGGGATATGAAGAGATCTATTAAAGGTGGTAGAGCATGTCTCTTTGAGGTCTAGGCCTCTGATGACTACAGAGCATCCCAGGGAACCCTTGGTAACCTTCCTGTGACCCATTCACTGTGCAAAATGAAGTCTGTCTTCATCGAGATGTGACTAACGATGCTACTAAGCTTTAGCTTATCATATGCAAACTGTAGTAGTGTCTTTCCAGAATCAGATTCTAACCAGAACATAACTGCTGAGGTCAGCAGCTTTTCAGACTCATAGCTTCTCTTGACTGCTAGCTCTACAGAGCAGAGGGAAGCTAAGGTAGATTGTGCCATTTGAGGGTTTCTTCTCCTCCTTGTTCCCCCCCTCAGTCCCTACATCTGTTCCCCACCAGCACTGCTACAATAATAGCTAGAAGGTGTTTTTGTTTTCCAGTCCAATTTTCATAAGACTACATTGAAATGATGAATTTCAAATAAATACCAAGAAAACCTATAAGACTTATAGATAGCTAACAATTCCTGTTAAGCTATCAACAAGCAAATATAGGGAAGGGTCATAGACTTTTGATTGTCCCTTGTTGTGAGCTGGAGAAAACACCTGGCTGACACGAGTTTCTGCTACAGGAAGCTGTGCTACCACAATAGGTCCAAAGCAATAGGGTCAAGTGACCATGGACTGAAGCCTCCAAAACCATCAGTCAAAGCAAACTATTTCCTCATCTGGAGTAGACTACCTCGGGTATTGTGATAATGAATGGAAACTCTTTTAACACAGTGAAGCCCTGGAGAACACTCCATTCCTCCCTACTTCAGAGGATCCACAGTGCCTGTGCTCGGGGTCCCTTGATTTCAATTGCTATAAACCCAGTCTACCTGGGAGAAAAAGTGAGGGAGACAAACTGCCCAGACTTCTCTGAGTATTCTTGCTCCTCTTGGCCAGGCCAAGTACTCAGAATTCTGAGACTGTACATGGAAATTGCTCAGGAGTCAGCCACTGTTGACCATTCCCTGCTGAGTTCACAGGGCTCAACACAGAACGGTATTTGTTGAGCGGCTTTGATCATTCCAGATCTTCACACAAGGAGCTCCATATGTTAAAGTTCATAAAATATTAGATCTACATTTCTTTCTTTCTTCTTTAGTTTTTCGAAACAGGGTTTCTCTGTGTAGCTTTGGTGCCTGTCCTGGAACTAGCTCTTGTA
>LOJH01041092.1:0-14471 GCA_001685095.1 Ellobius talpinus
ATCTATCATCTATCTATTCTCTCTTTCTCCTATCAAATATCATATATATCATCTATATTTCATTTCTTTGTTTTTCATCTTCTTTATCATTTGTCTTTATTATCTATTTTGCTTCTCATTTGTCTGTTTATCTTTAATATCTCTCATATTCACTCATTACCTGTGTCATCTATTATTGATATCTTTGCTACTATTGTTTATCGATTAGTTATCTATCATTTATTATCTATCTATCTCTCATCTATTCTCTCTATCTTCTATCTTCCATCTATAAATTCTTTATCTTTATTGGCTATGATTTATTATCTCTCTATTATCTGTGGATCACATGCTATCTATCTGTCTACCATCCATCTGTATTGTCTATCTTTTCTTCTTATCATCTATAATATATACATCTTTGTTTATATCTATCATCTACCTTTATTATCTATTTTCTCTTACTTATCTTTTTCTATGTACTATCTACTTATGATATATTTCTCTATCTTTAATACTTATTATCTATTACCTATTTCCCATCCATTATCTATGGAGCTACCTTTTATTTTATTATGCATCATCTATCTTTCATCTATTACCTACCTGTTGTCTATTATCTATCTATATTATTTCTCGTCTTTACTTATGTCTCCCACCTTTCTATCTACCTACCATCTATGTGTCTATCCTCTATCACTTATATATCTCTATTATCTGTCTGCCTGTATGTATGTACATATATACACACATACATCCTGTTGGTTTAGTTGTAGAACCTTGTTTAACACATGCCACAGTCTTTATGCTCAAGCAGGTTCCAGCTTCCACTGACACCCTCATCCTTCAGTGCATGGCATGGTCCTTTATGCCACCTATATGTGACCATCTCTTCTGACCATCACAACAAAGTTAGTGGATTTTCAAGGCTGGTGTTTGCCATGACCATACTGTATAGAGGAAGAAGCAGTTTGGGTAAGGTGAGCCATCATGGCTGAAGTCATGCAACAGTTATGGAGCAGGAATAGGAACACAGGCCTGTCTTGGTCCCCTATGTCTTTAGCCTGAGTGAAGCCTGGGGTCACTGGGATGACCTGCATCTGTCGGTTGGTCTCCTACCTTAGCACCTAAGCTTCAGCAGCCACAGGCCCTTAGGTTCTCCATACTCCCCTTGCCTCTGAGAGGCTCCTAGCTCCTCACAGAAGTTCTTTTAGCCCCACGCCTTTCAGTGGATCCCTGTTCTGCCTTCCTCTGGGACCAGCTCTGCAGCTTCCTTCCCTTCTAGGGGTCTGATGATGTTTGCTTCTCTCTGCATCCCCTCCCCACTAAACCAAAAAATTGCTTTCCATTAAACATATAGGTCTGGACACTCATTTCTTTTTTCTCCATATTCATTGACTCTAATTGAGTACTTCTTATGTTCCGATGTCATCACGTCCTGGATACGATGAGAGTGAGCCTAAACAGTCATGGTGCCAACACTCTCAGGGCTATGGTCAAGTGCACTTCTCTCATCGAGTTGCACTTTGGTCTCTAGATAAAGTCCTGCACTTAAGCCAGCCATGAGCTGAATATACAATGACGCTCCTGCAGCCGCCATCCAACAACTTCATTGCCATCTTAGTTTGCGTAAGTACACTCTGTGCTATTCACACTGTGACAAAATTACCCAACAGCACTTTTTTTTGGAGCACATCTCCACTGTTAAGCAATGCAAACCTGCGTATCTATCAGTTACCTATCTATGTGTCATCTGTCTGTCCACTCACCTTCATATATATGTGTGTGTCACCTTACCAGTGCTGTGGAGTGATAATAAAACATGCCTTAGATTGCCCAGAACAGTGTCTATCATGTATTAGGCCCTGTATGGAAAGAGTAAATTTGTGAGATTGGGGGAAAGGTTATGAAGGGCTAGCAAGGCATATTTCAAGGAAGTCTGGTCACCTGATTTCTCTTGCTCCAGTTTTAGAAGAAGCAAATTTATGTCTAATAAATTGCATTTTAGCCCAGGGCTCTGGAGAGGGCAGAAGACAGGCCTGAGGCCTGAGGCTTATGGCCAGCCCAAGCCCACGTTGGAAAGACACACGATGAATGGAAAATGGAGGAGAGAGAAATTACCGAACTCACAGATGGGAACCGCAAGGCTTTTCTGCCACTGCGGAACTGGGATCTAGACTAAACCAATGCTCAGAAGAACAGCCTGAGCTGGGCAAGAGAGCAGCTTTTATTCTCTAGGACTTGCTATCCCTTTGGTAGCTTTTGTGTGCAGCTGTGCAGGCCCTTCAGGGAGGTGAGAGAAGCTGGTGATTTCGTGGCTGATCAGCAGACTGTCCGAAGCCGATAAAGACATTTGTTTTCTTGCTGAAATCCTCAAAAAGTCGATTCTCACTTCCTCGATTTTATCTTTGTTTCCCTATCTTCCCTTTCTCACATTCTTTTTTATTATGGAAAAACAAAGCTTTGAATTGTCTTTTTCCATCACTGTGAGTGGCCTCAGTGGAACAATGGGCACCATGAGGGGCACAATAAAAGTAGGGGACATTTGCCCAATGCGGTTGCTCTTTCTTTGGGGTATCAACTTTGAACCACTCTACAGAGACAAATTGTGCCACATGGGTCCTGTATTAGTTACTTTTCTCATTGCTACAACAAAATACCTGGCCAAAGCCCCCTCAGGAAGGAAGGCTTTAGTTCAGCTCAGAGTTTGAGGGTGTGTATGTTCTACCATAGCAGTGAAGGCATGGCACAGGAGCATGAGGGGGTTGGATACATTGTATCCACCATCAGGACCAGAGATGAATGCTGCTTCATTTCCATTTCTCAACTCCATTTTTCTCTTTTATTCAGTCCAGGACCCTAGGCCATACTATGCGACTGCTCACGCTTGGGATGGGTCTTTATTTGGGGGGAGAGTATAAAGACAGGATCTCTCTGTGTAGCCTTGAACTTGCTCTCTAGTCCAGGCTGGCCTCAAATGCAGAGTTCTGCTTGCCTCTGCCTATCAAGTGCTGGAATGAAAAGTATGTGCTGCCACTGGCAGGTGGGTCTTTGTATCTCAATTAACTTAATCTAGAAACTTTTTTTACAGACGTACACAGAAGCTTAGTGATTCTAGGTCCTCACAAGATGATGGTGCCAAGCATCACAAGAGCTCTAGGTGAGACTGATGTTTCCAAATCCACTCACAGGTTCATATATACACAACCATCACGTCTGTGCTAGTTGTGAAGATTTGTGCCTTGCCCAAGGTCAAGAACTAACCGACTTTGATACTGGGACTGTAGTCAGGCGTATCTGACGCTGAAATCTGTGGCTTGGCTTTCCTGAACACCACAGCGGCATCTTGCCCTAGTGGCATTTATGATGTCCCTGCTAGTGAAAAATGTCCTCGTTGGTAATTTCAGAGTTCAAGTCTACACCTGGCTGGTCCCAAGACACAGAAACATCTTGAAGTTTTAACAAAAGCATCCAGTTTAGAGATTGAAGGGACCTTTGAGACTCTTAATTCATTCCCTTTTCCACCTCGACTCATTTTATAGATAATGAAACTCAGACTAGAAAATTTAGAGACTGGGCCAAGGTCAGAGCCAACTCTAACATCAGGCTCAGGAGTCTCCCAGTCCAGTGTCCTGTCCGCGCTACCTATAGTAACAGTTAGAACTCAGTTTGGCTACAGCAGACACTCCAAAATTGTGACTCCACAAAATCAGACTATGTTCTAATAAAAAAATGAGAAACAAGAAAATGAGGTATGAAGGAAATCAGAAGCAATGAGGAAAACCACTCTGATTTAAAATAAACCAGAAGTTACGACACTGCACAGGGTTGGGGACCAGAGTCTTTCTGTCATGCCACTGTGTCATGGATGGCTTCTTTTCTAAGTTCATCTCATGGTTCAAGCTGGCTTCTGAAGCTACAGCCATTGCACCCAGAAGCTGCAGGGAGAAGGTGTTTTTATTAAATCTCTTATGAAGATTTCATATAATACATCTATCTCATTGGCCAGATTTTAGTCTGTGACCTTACTAGTCAAATTGGAGGCTGGAAAACGCCGACTTTTATCTAGGTGCTTAGTTAAAAGTCAGGATAATGAAGTTTAAGATTAAGAAAACATAAGAGAAACAATTGGAAAGCTACTAGCAGGTGTTTCTCTAGCACACTGACCATCACACTGCCAACCTAGTTCTTCATCTGTAACCCTGCAAGTACCCCCATCAATGAGGTTGCTGAAACAGCAGAAAAGCAAGCTTTCACGGCTTCATCTTCTCTAAATAAAGGAAGGAAGTGTGAGTTCTGGGGTCTGTGTTATGGGATTTATTTTTTTAACTAATGAGTTTAGTCAAGATTGCTTGAAGGCCCATGGGTAAGAGGTTACTTGGGTATCTTGTCTGTGGCTATGCTACTGAAGAAAATGTGTCCTGTACCCTAGCAGTCATTGGCTCTATATCCTCAGGGAGAGGTGGGGCCTCATGAGCCCATCCCCGCTCCATGACAGGATATTGATGGATTTAATATTGTGTAGGTAGTATAGCTACCTACTGTGAGTTCAAGAGTACAATTTCTGAATCATGGCTTAAAAACAGTGTTTCACAACTGTCTTAGTTAGGTGTATTATTGCTGTGATGAAACACCATGACCAAAGAAACTTGGGGAGGAAAGTCTTGATTCAGCTTACACTTCCATATCACTGTTCATCATTGAAGGAAGGCAGGACAGGAACTCAAGCAGGGCTGGAACCCGGAGGCAGGAGCTGATGCAGAGACCTTGGAAGAATGCTGCTTACTGGCTTGCTCCCCATGGCATGGCCAACATTCTTAGAGCATCCAGAGAAACCACCCCAGGGATGACCCCACCCATAATAGACTGGGCCCTCCTGTTGTGGGATATTTGTAAAGAGGTATTTCTGTGATTAGTCTCATCAACAGCTAGGCAGGAGAGATAGGCGAGACTTCCAGGCAGAGAGAAGAAGAGGATAAATGAAGAGACACCATGGAGACTCGGAATGAGTTGGGCACACAGAATTCCCACACAGAAGGGGAAAAGCCATGTGGTAGAACATAGATTAATAAAAATATGAGTTACTTTAAGCTATAAGAGCTAGTGGGCAAGCCTAAGCTAAGGCCAGGCTTTCATAATTAATCATAAGTCTCCATGCCATTATTTGGGAGCTGGCGGCCCAAAGAAAAATCTGTTTACACCCTCCTACATCAATCTAATTAAGTGCTCTGCAGGCTTGCCTGCAGCTTGATCTTGCAGAGGCATTTTCTTAATTGATGCCTCCTCCTCTCTGATGACTCAAGCTTATGTCATGCTGACCTAAAGCTAGCCAGCACAGCCACGTTTCTACACACTTTCTGTATCTCTTACTTCAGCCTTCTCTTTGGCAATGTTTCCTGAGCTCTGTTGAGAATGATTCGGATCTCTGGACTTTTTAACAGACTCTACATAGTGCATGTGTATTGGTCATGGTTCTCTAAAGGAACAGGGCTGATAGAATGAACGTATACAATAAGAATGGGTCTTTAGATTAGCCTTTAGATACCATGCAGGTGATTCAAAACTACAGCTATCTCATCCTGGAGAGGCCAAGAATCCAGTAGTGGTTGAGCCCATGAGGCTGGGTGTCTTAGCATTCTCATTCTGATTCTAGATGCCTGAGAGAGACCTGGGGGATTCCCAGAGAGGTTTTCAGTAAAGACTGGAATCCCAGAGAGGTGGGTTCTAATGTCAGCAAGAGTAGGGGCAAGCAGGCCAAAAGCAAAGCTACTTTCTTCCATGCTTTCTTTTCAGGACCTCCAGCTGGATTTGATGCTCAGATTTAGGGTGTGTCTTCCTGTCTCAAATAATATGACCAAGAAAATCCCCACAGGAGATTTTCTGGTTGGTTTCAGATGTAGTTCATCTGACAGCTAAGACTAGGCATCACAGTAGGGTTTTTGGTTCTAGTATATTTTGGTCCATTTCTGAGACATTATTGGTGTAACTCTGGTGACTTGGTGGATTTTGTGCAGTACGGTGGTAGAGAATTCATAGGCAAACAGATATGGTGCATAAATATGTACCAGTGCTCTATGTATACTGTGCTTTTGAAAAGGGGGAATGGTAGTAAATGTAATGGTCTGCTCTGTCCCTTTAAGAGACAAGCCACGCCTACTCCTTACCCCACCTGCTGAAGAAAGCTGATCTTTAGCTTCCATCCTGAGTCCCTTCCTTTCCATCTCCCTCTCAAAGAAGCAGCTTCTGTCTCTCCCTTCCATTTCTCCCCTTCTCTCTGCCTCTCTCTGCTCTTCTCTCCTTCTCCCCTTTCCCCTCCATAACCCACTAAATAAATATCCAACCAAACTCTGCATGTTGTGCCTATCTGTCTGTCTCCCACCTGCCTTGTGGCTCCCTGCTCAGGATCAGCCGCCTTCAGAGACCTGCAGCGTGCTCTCGTGGCGTACCCATCTGTCTGTCTCTCCTCATGGGACTGACTGCCCCATGGAGGTCTCTCACCCACCACATGGCTCCCTGCCTGGGACTCATGGCCCACTGCAGCCACTCAGGGAACTGCACCATCTCTGCCTGGGACTGGCTGGTCTCAGGCCTGCGGTGTGGTCTCATGGCCCGCTGCCCGCTGCAGCCACTCAGGGACCTGCAGTATTTTACTTTTACCATTACAGTAACCTCACATCTTGTGTGCTACTACTTTTCTAGTCCTATCTTAGGCTGAAATAGCATGAAACACTGATTTGGCTCCTGGCCAAGGCTTCCAGTCCTGTGGAACCAGGCTGTGACTTTGAATGCCTTCAGGCAGTTAAAGGTGTGGAGGAAGGGAAACAGAATGTGAGCTCTGGGGATCTGCATAGAGATGGTTGACTTCAGCCACCTGCTCTTTAGAGCTGAAAAGACCCAGGCCTAGAGATAGTACAGATCTTGGGTCAACACTGGGTCCTTCCCTCCTAAGGCTATTTTGTCTCTCTGAAGTACATGCATTATGTATTGTACATTCCCTGTCTAGTGAATGAATGTTACTACTGTTTCTGAGCCTCTGTGATGGTCAAAGAAGCATGCAAGGCTCTGGGGAAAGAAGGGTGAGGGGATGAATAAGGTGCAGCCCCTCACCCTTAACTGTTTCAGTCCAGAAAGGAGTACAAATGGATCAGCAGCTACTGAGAAGGTCAGGCAGAAAGCACCAAAGGTCACATGACATCATGGGGGAGCTGCTGTGGAAAGACCAATGGATGACCTGATGGAGGAGGTCTTGAAGAAGAGAGAAACAGAAACAAAGAAATATAGATTGAAAAAAGTACATATAGGAGTTTGAGAGTCTTCTTGTGAATACCTCTTTGCCTTGGCGATATGGCTGGAATTTGAGAGGGCTCAGTAGAGAGATATCATCTGCCTCCAGAGAGGCCCTTAAGGTCTGATAACTTGGACTGTTCTCCATGCTGTTTGGCCATTATCATGGCTGAGATTAAGCAAGCTGGTATAGGGGAAGGGGCATGGAGTGGGAGAGGGGAAGCAGGAATGACTTCTCAAAATCAATGAATCTGGATCTCAGCAAGTAGCACTCCGGTACCCAAGCCTTTATTTCTAACTCCCTGGGTAATTCCGAGCCTCAGCTGGACATTTAGGGGTGGATGATAAGGTTGCAGGCTGAACCCTGCTGTTGAAGTTTTTGAGGGAGGATCACAGGTACCACTCCCACTATGCATGCAAGGAGATCTGGAGAAGGAGGAGCTCAGGCTCTGCAGCTCGCTGGTGATAGCATCCTCATCCTTCCAGCCCCTGTACCTCTCATCCTGGCAAGAGCCACCTTCATTGGGCACACCATTCTTGCTGTTGCTCTCCATAAGAACTATGGAGAAAAGACTCACTCTGACTGTGACTGCTTCTCTCACTGGTGAGCAGGGAGGTCCAGGGGTTTTGAAGAGTACCCATGGAGAAGCTAATGACACACAGTGCTACTTGGGTTTCTTCTTGCTTTGTATCAGACACACAAGGCAGGGATGCAGGGATAAAATGGTGATGATAGAGTGGAGCTTCCCAGTCCATCCATGCTTGGGGATGTGTGTGGGAGCAGAAGGGCAGGACTCAACAGTTAAGGGGTTAAGAGTTGGCAGGAGGGACTTTGGAGGATCATTCCAATAGGTACTGTTTGGATGTGTCCAAGATGCCCCTAGAAGGGAGAGCAGCCAGCAGCCAATTTGCCTCATTTCTCTTTGGTTTGTGGGCTGTGGTGTTTATTATTCCAGTTCTTGCCTTGGGCTCAATGGAGCCCAGACTCAGGTATTTTTTGTATGCATTGCCCAAGTCTCTGTGTACTGCTTCTGGAAAAACATCATCAGTATTTAATGACCTATAACAACATGTCTGTGGCTGGGGAGATGACTCAATTAGTAAGGTGCTTGAGATGCAAACAAGAGGACCTGAGTTTGGATTCCCAGGATACATATAATAAACCAGATATAGAGGTGCATGCCTGTGATTCCAGAGCTGGGGAGACCAGCCAGTCTAGCTGAATTGGTGAGCTCTAGATTCAGTAAGAGACCCTGTCTCAGAAAATAAGATGGAAGAGTCAATATGGTAGTTTGAATAAGAATGATCCCCAAAGATAGATATATTTGAATGCTTAGCCATCAGGGAGTGGCATTATTTGAAATGATTAGAAGGATTAGGAGTTATGACATTGTTGGGGTAGGTGTGGTCTTGTTGGAGAAAGTGTGTCACTGGGGGTGAGCTATGAGATTTCAAAAGCCCACACCAGACTGAGTGTGTCTTGCCCTCCCTCTTTCTGCCTGTGGATCAAGATGTAACTCGCGGCTACTGCTCTAGTCTGCCTGTCTGCCACCATGTTCCTCACCATGATGATACTGGACTAAACCTCTGAAATGGTAAACTAGCCATATTAGTGAAATGCTTTCTTTATAAGAGTTGACTTGGTCATGGTGTCTTTTCACAGTGATAGAACAGTGACTAAGACAGCCATTGAGGAGACCCCTGCCTCAAGGAACTAGTCTTTCCTGTCCTGAATACTCAACATCTTTCTCAAAACCAAGCATAAAGCAGACCCTTGATAAATATCTGTAGACACAGAGATTAGCTTGTTGGTGGGAGAAACACTTGGTTGTCCTGTGAGACACAGGTACTTATCTGGCTCTGTCCCAATGCTCTAGGGATCATGGGCAAGGCACTTCTTTCTGTCTGGCATCTCTGTGGTGATGACAGACAGGACAGTTCTGCTGTAGACCATTGTGATGTTTCTCAGTCTTCCAGGTTTATCAGCTAGGATGATCAACTTGGCTTTAATTCCAGGTCTGTCCCTATGGAAGTTACCTCTGTGGAACTCTGGACCTCCCGAGGAACATGGAAGTCCATCCACACAGAAGGCATAATATGAGTTCAGAAGTCTTGACTCATTAGACATTCAGTTTTGTTTATAGGAAGGATGACTTCCATTTGTTTTGACTCAACAGAGCAGAAGGTCTATTCAGAGAAGAGGCATCACCAGCCCCAGCTCATGCAGAGTTAACCCCCACAGACCTCAGGACTGGAGGTAAAGGAAGGAAAAGTCTGTGATGTGAGGAAGGAGTCATCTCCTTTATGGAGTGGGGGTGGGTTAGGCCTGGTCTTGAGTGGAAGGAGGGACTATATTAGAGATCTCAGAAGGACTTGTTGACTTCCAAGGTCAATGGCTGTGTGAACTTGGGGACAGAGAAACTTCTTTGCTGGCTTCCTCACAGTTTGGGTAGTGGCATTTATGAGGCAGCAGATTTCCAGCGAACACTTGCTGGCAGTCAGTCCTGGCTTTGGGAGAGGCTCCAGCAAGTTCTGGAGCATTGGGGAGAAGCCCACCTGGCTGGCAGCTCACTCTGAGCATCCTACAGCATTCCCCAGACCTCACTACAGAGGGTCTGGAGGACCCAGCTGTCCCTTCCAAGATGTTCCATTCTACTTAGCTCCTTTCCCCACCAATATGGGGCTCATTCCTCTCTTGGTTCTTTGTGGCCTGGGAGGGACCCAGCCCCAATCATCTTGGCTCTGAGAGAGAAGGAAGAACATCTGTTAACACAAATGCTTTTCTAATTTCTTTTTAAATCTCACTCAGCATCTGCGTTAAACAAGGCTGATCGGCTTGTACAATATTTAATTTTGGAACCATTTCAAAAGGCGCTTGTGAGAGGGGGGCGACAAGGAGATCAGCAGCCTCCCAAATCTTTAATAGCGCACTGGTTAGGAGCTTCTGCTGGGCTCCGTCCTAATCACACAGAGGAGAAGAAGCAGGGACAGACTTTCTTAATAACAGATACCTTCACAGTACCTCATTAAATCACTGCATTTGAGACACACAGCAGGACACTTGGGTGAATAAATAGTACAATCTCCCAGTCTGAAACATTCTCACATCTGAGTTATTTCTCCTGTATGTGATCAGTTCTTCTTCTTTCTCCTCTTGAGGAAAAAAAAATCCTACAGATGATTTTAGCTGATGAATTCAATTAACTAAGACATTAGAGGCCAAGTTGTAGAGTCTCTTTCTTCTCCTCTCTTTCCATCCCTTCCTTCCCGCACTCTGTAGCCACAGAACCTGGGGTGCTGCTACAGTACTGCCCTCAGCCCTACCAAAAGGAAGGTGAAAGAGAGAATGGGAGAGGGAGGGATGGAGGAAGGGAGGGGTGGAGGAAGGGAGAGAGATGGTCTGGCGGGCAGCAGGGGGGCATAGGGAGAGCTCTGCAGGCCCCTGTGAGAACAAGGCCTTCCCTCTGGATGCTATTGGGAGGGCAGGCAGCTGATGGAGCCTGGGTGGGAAAAGCAAGCAGAGACAATGGTGTAGCAGAAGCAGGTCCTTGCCACTTGTAGCTGCAGATCCCTTCCTGTACACAGCCACACCCATATCAGTGGGCTCTGCAGCAGAGGAATGCAGCTGAGGGGATCACCGTTGTTTTCAGATGTACTTGTGTGTTTCCTGAGTGCCTACTGTATACCAGTCTCTAGGAAATATGCCAAGTTAATGTCCATAGAAAAAAGCTAAGACAGTACTCAAAAAAAAAATAATAATATAAAGAAACAAGAGCTAGAGAGATGGCCCAATAGGTAAGAGCACTCACTGTTCTTGCAGAGAACCATGATTTGGGTCCCAGCACCCACATGGTACCTCACAACTGTTCCCAATGCTGGTTCCAAGGGATCCTGCACCTCTTCTGACCTGTTTGGGATCCTACCCGCATGTGATGTACAGGCATACACTCAGATGCACATATACATACAAAATGAAAAATACAAACAAAAACTCAGTCAAAGAGTCTATTCTTAGTCCTACTGTACTCTGGATAAGCCTACTGTCATATTAGCAACAGTGCATCAAGTTTCATTGAAGAGGAAACAAATTGGATTGTGTGCATCTCAAAGCCAGTTTTTGTTTGTCTCCAGTGCAGCTGGCTGCACATTCTTGCTTTGTTTGTTTGTAGAATAATACACTGTAATGCAGTACTTTGGAAACTGTGGCTTACAACCCCATAGTGGGTCTTCAATTCAGGTTAGAAGAGACCCCAAGTTACCCATGCTTAAAGTATGATTTGGGGAAATATCTATTTTCAAGTACTTAATTAGTGTATTTTTCCTCAAGTCTCTCAATGCATTTATTTATGCAAGTAAATAATGTTTCTTACTTGCATAAATAAATACCGCTTGGGAAAAAAGGTGGAATGGAATAAGTAAGGCAGGAGAGCATGGGAGGGGACATGATAGAAGAGAATAGGAGGCATAGGAAGAAAAGCAGAGAAGAAGAGGGTAGATAGAAGGGAGGGGAGGGGAGAATAGAGAAAGAGAAGAGGAGAAAGTGGGGGTGGGGAGAAGAGAAGGGAGAGAAGAGGGAGGGGAAGGAGGGGGAGGAGATAGATGATGAGGAAGAGGTGGTTACCTGCTTACAGTTTTGATATTGGAGTATGCTCTAAACTGCTTCTCTCCCAGTGGGTACCACTTTGGATGCACGGTATCCAGCTATGTACCTTCACAGAGCATTTCTGGGCACACATTGGTGAAGCATGTAGCACAGCTCTGAGCCTGCCTGCTGATTCTGAGGCCCTCCTGGCCATGTCTCCTTGTGACCTTGGTGTTGGTACTCAGTGGCTGGCAGACATGTAACCCCAAATAACTACTGCTGTCTTCCTGAACACAGCCGTTCAGGAAGGAGAAGGCTTCATAGGCTGTTCACAGACTGGTAGAATTCCGGGGGGGGACTTCTGAGAGTTAGATTTAGTTGAGTAGGGAGGGGCGTAGGTTGAGGACCAATAGTTTCTTAGGAAGAGCCATGTCATGTGTCACAGTAACAGCTGACTCAGCAGGGAAAAAATAAAAGCGTCAACACTTGTCCTTATATGGAGTTCCCATCATATTGGACAGGGGGAAGGGGTAGAAAATCATTCATTCTAAGTCAGATTTCATATTCAGGATTGAAAGAGAGGGCCCCAGAAGTGGGAATATAAATAATGGGGGAAGTGAGTGGACAAAGGAACTTCTTTGATTGTCATGCGACATTTGAGATTTAAGCCAGGCCCTAAAAGAAGTTAGAGAGGGATCTGTCTGTGTCTTTCAGGATGGGAATGAGCCCATACACAGGCTCTCAGGCCATTGAAAGCTCTTTGTATTCTGGGAGTAACTAGTTGGGAAGGAGTAGCCTAACGGGCAAGTTCCAAGGGGAAAGGTCTCAGGTGGTGGTAGAGTTTTGCTAGGGACTAGGTAAGAGTTCAGGGCTGAGTAAACACTCCTGAAGAAGTCTTTTAGGCAGAAGTACATAAATATAGATGAAGCGGTTTCCTTTTGACTAATCTCTGAGGGAAGCTTAGCATTATAATTATGAACACAGCCTCTCTCCACAACATCTAACCCACAGCAATTTTGTGAGCAACTGTGACTTTGTCACCAACAGAAATCATGGGTATTTTTACATCCCATCACAGTTATTAAGGTTATCTTGAAATATTGTTTTCTCCCTGCACTACTTCAAAATTGTGTAATTAGACCTGCCACTAGTACTTATTATTTAATGTGTTAATAAAAAGCTCATATATTACTATATCTCAAATTAGTTTTTAAAAAATATTTTCATAACTGCACTTCAATAAAATTTATTTCCTATGTAATCCTATGTGTTTTATTTTATACCTTGAGAAGCAGTATTCTGGGCAGGAGTCCAAAGGCTTCTGCAGACTGCCCAAGGAGTCTGTGGTGCATACCCAAATGAAGGCCTTTGCCTAATGCCTTTGGAGAACTGCCCTGCTTCGCCTGTTGGAGCATCTTCGGCCTCTTCTGGGTCCTGTCCAGGTTTCTCTGTATATCACCCATGCTGAGCTGCAGAGAGCTCCTCCCAGCAGCAAGCTCTCCTGGCCATGAGCTTTGGCGAGTACTGCCTCCTCTGCCTCCCACACTCCTGCCCTTTCCTGAGTCCTGTTTACCTTTAAGGTCTCAGCTTTGCTGTCGGTTACTTCAGGAACTCTCCCTCCCTGACCGTCTCTCTACACAGTGGGATTTAACAACGTTCAGGCAGACCCTGGACTTGTCTGCCTTCCCCACTGACTGGAGTGTGACCAAGGTCAGAGCCCTCAAAGCTTAGTCTAGTGCCTGTATGAAGCAGATAGTCTGAACTGTCACAAAACATTGAGTATGTCACCTCACTGGAACCTACAAGAGTCTCAGGGTGGAGCTGGAGTGAGTTACATCATGTAAATTGTAAATGAAGAAAAATCAGGCGGAGGCAGGGGAATGAAGGGAAGACTTGGAGAGCAGGCATCAGGGAGAGCCCTCATTGAAGCAAGGACACTGGGGAGCTGAGGCCACATAGAGGGCAGATGAGGCCAGTGGGCATAGAGAGTTGATATAACCCTGTTGACAGGAATGGAGGTACACAAAAGGAACATGTGTGCCTTTCCCCTAGGCGGAAGAAGGCAGAGGCTAGGACTCTGGAACGATCTGGGGGTTGGGGTGGGGTTATCTACTGGGAAGAAATGTCACAGACCCTATACCTTTCAGGACAGGCTGGAGATGGGACAATGATGGGTCAACAATAGGCAAGACCATGCCTTGACCAGACTGCTTAGCTATGTATACTCCTTGCCTTATGTTTAAACACGGACCTCATATCGGAACCTTGAAGATGGTGTGTGTGTGTGTGTGTGTGTGTGTGTGTGTGTGTCTGAATCTCTTTGTTTCTCCTCCCATTGTGGCCACATCAAATTAATCTTTCTTTTTTTCTGCATTTCACTATTTCTTGTATCTTTAATTGACCTCCTGGGGATATGTGCCAAAGCCTGACTTCTTGGGGCTTCCAGGACCTAGGCCATGACCCAAAGACGTCTAGTTACATTAAGGTAGGGCAGAATGGCAGAACTCCAGCCATCTCTCCCTGCTCTCTCTTTTTTAATTAAAAATTTCTACTTCCTCACCTCCTTCCATTTCTCTCCCCCTCCCCCTCCCTTTCTAGTCCAAAGAGCAGTCAGGGTTCCCTGCCC
>LOJH01041093.1:0-13530 GCA_001685095.1 Ellobius talpinus
GTCTGTTGTTATGTCCCCCTTTTCATTTCTGATTTTGTTAATTTGGATATTCTTACTCTGCCTTTTGGTTAGTTTGGATAAAGGTTTGCCTATTTTGTTGAGTTTCTCAAAGAACTAATTCGGTCTCATTGATTTTTTTGTATTGTTTTCTTTGTTTTTATTTTGTTGATTTCAGCTCTCAGTTTGATTATTTCCTGTTGTCTAGTCCTCCTGGGTGAATTTGCTTCTTTTTGTTCTAGAATTTTTAGGTGTTCTGTTAATTCACTAGTCTGGGTTTTTTCCAGCTTTTTTATGTAGGCATTTAGTGCCATGAACTTTCTTCTTAATACTGCTTTCATTGTGTCCTGTAAATTTGGGTATGTTGTAGTCATATTCATTGAATTTTAGGAAGTCTCTAATTTCTTCCTTTATTTCTTCTTGGACCCACTGATGATTCAGGCGAGCACTGTTTAATTTCCATGTGTTTGTGGGCTTTCTGAAATTGGTATTACTGTTGAATTTTAATTTTAAACCATGATGATCAGATAAGATACATGAGGTTATTCCATTTTTTTGTATCTGGGATTTGCTTTGTTACCTAGTATGTGGTCAATCACTTAATTATTCTTCGGGGAGTCACCTTGAGCTGGGGAGACCTTTTGTAATATTCAGCGTGGAAGACCCTGTTTCTAGAGGAGATCCACTAAGCAGAGGACACATCTTCCTAAGCACCCTGGGCAGGGCTATTCCTTTTAGGGCATTTTAGGGCATTCTACATCTCTAGCTGAAGGACTGAGGGCCAGGAGGGGCCAAGCTGTCCCTCATGTGCAAGGCTTTCTGTGAGAATTTACTGCATTGGTCTCAGAGCTGCTTTTGTTTGGGTTTGCCTTTTCTTTCCTGGTAACTGGGGTGTGGGGAGGGGGGGGGCTTAAGGCGAAATCTGAATAGGTTCGAGAAGGTATGGTTCCTGCACTGATCATGGTTCAAACAGAAACTATGTCATGCTTTCAGGTCTACATGGTCTGCTTAGCATGTGCTATGATACCCCTTTAACAACTTACTGATGTTCTATGTGGTCTAGGAATTCAGACCGCACTGAAACTTCAGCCCTATGTAGATCGAAGCTCCCAACTGATGAATCTCTCCTCCAAATGTTTTTTTTTCCTCATGGAAAGGAAATTTAAGGCAGTATAGGTGTCACGACACAGCTAAAAGCTATTTCTGGAACCTTTGCTTTCTTTTGTTATGGCTTTAATGATGGCACGATCACCCCTCTGACCCGCGTGACAGGCAGGTGTGCAGGTGTGCAGAGTGTACAGGCAGGTGTGCAGAATGGTCTGAAGGCTCAGGAGATGGGCTTCTATGGCAGATGGCAATGCCTTGTCATGGTTCCAGCTACAGTTTGAACATTCTGTTCTTCCTCCGACACGCATCATCACTTCTGGTGGCAACCTCACTTGGATGTGATTGTTCCCAGCTGGGATTTTCATGTTGGAGTTGCGCTGGTGTCTGGCACCAACAGAGATATATTGATTTCATTTCTACCCTAGAGATATTAGAGGCCTATTGGGCTTCAGTGAATGCTTTGTCATATTGACTTTACAAATAAAAGCTGCAGAGACCATTTAATGTGATTTAATTCCACCAAGATTACCCAGCATCAGTGTTACTCACTTTGCACCAACATCTCACCAACTACAGTTATTCTCGTGGCAGGGAGTTCTAGAGCCCAATGCATCGAACTGTTTCATAAAGAAAGTCGTTGGAGGTCAAGCGAGTTGAGAAAATGATGCCCCCATTCACTCCTCATCCTGGAGCCGATACCTTTTAAAGGCAGTTTTCAAATTATTATTAATTTTTAGTTAAGACACAATAGGTTTCATTACCACGTTCCCGTACGCACATCCTTGTGCCTTGCTCTCATCCCTTCCCACCCTTCTCCCTCCTTTCACTCGTTCCCCTCCATCACTCGAATGATCCCATTTTCGCTCTAATGCCAAATGCATGTTGATTTAAATCTAAACTCTGTGTATGAGAGGAAATACGAGTGTGTTGTGCTTTGTGTTCCTTCTCCCTTTACTTTTTCTTGTTCACTATCTTCTCTTTAGATCCCCCTTTCCCTTTATCCCCTCTTCTGTGTTCACGTCACATATACATATCTGCTTATATCATGGTTCTACATAGGAGAGAAAACATGGCACGTTATCTTTCTGAGTCTGGTTTATCTGTGTAAAGTGCTGACCTCCGGTCCACTCCTATTTCCTGAAAATGACACCTTCATTCTTCTCCATGGCTGAATGAGACTCTGTCATGTAGATATGCTGCGTTCTCTGTGTCCATTCACCTGCTCACAGGCGTCCAGGCTGGTTCCATTTTTGCTCATTACGCATATAGCATGTCGATAAATGCAAATGCATAATCATGTCTGTGTTAGGCGGACTAACATTCCTTGTGCTTAGTTCCTACCTTAATTCAACCCTTGTCTTTGCTTAAGGGCTATCTTCACACTCTGGAAGCTTCTGGGATCCCTCTTAGTACAACCTGGAAATGTAGGAAAGTTTAAATCCTCATGACGTCCCCTAAATCTTGGACAAATGCTTAGTGTTCTACCCTCTAAAGGAGCATCCTGAAGCCATCTCCTGGTTTGCAGAAGGTTGCCAGTGGAGCTCAGGTCCTGTTGCTTACAGCTGTAACTTCACCAACATGACCCCTTCCCATGGCTGGAGATGCCTGGAAGCCCTGTGATTTCCTCTCAGCCCACTAGGAGTGGTCTCCACACTACCTCCGGGTCTCTCTCCATACTGGCCAGCAGGATCTCTCTGTCCTCTGAAGGCTGTCTGTCTTTGGTTCTCTCCCCCATACCACTGGCATCACCATGTTCCTTTTGAAGATCCGCTCTCTAGACGCCTCTTAGGAAGTAAGATGAGTTGGGACCCACAAGGCATGCCGGTGGTACAAACCCAGGAGACTGAGTATGGCACGAGAAGGATGATAGGAACCATGGTGGACTCATGGTCTCAGGTCGGGTAGCAGACTGCCATTTGTCAGTCTTGACAAATCGCCATATGAGAGTTCTGTTCCATGATAATGATATTCTTCATAAAAAAGTAACCCCCTAACCTGTGCTTTTAGACAATATCTCCAGACTGTAAATATTTGCAATAAAAGCACCAAAACAACAGCAACAACCCCCTCCCCACATGTGGAACCTGCATGGTTCATCTGTGAGCTGTGTCAGGCTTATGGCTCACCAGCTTTCTATATCTGATTTGAGACAAACAGAAAAATCCTTCCAAACTCAGCGTCACTTCTATTTTTTGGTCCTAGAGCCCATCACTGGCAACCTTTTTGTCTTGGCTGACATTTAGTTGACACCCACGGTCTCTTCTACTGAAAGGATAAGCTGGCCAACCTAATGGATGAATTCACTTAATGGGAACTGCCCGTGAGTATTGCCTTCCTTCTCAGTCAGAGTGAGATATTGGGGTACAGATGTTAGCAGGGTTAGCAGGGCCTTGAGCTGTCTGGTGAGTCACAAGGCCATCGAGCTGACAGACATCTCTGTCACCTGCTAGCAGCAGTCATTGCTTTCAGTTCCAGCACCGTGGAAGGCCATTTCCCCCTTCCTGAAGTCGGCAGCAGCTTCTGTTGTTGACTGGGACCATGATTCATGGTTCATATACCTGGCAATTGGTTCCACTTGGCATTTTCTACTGTTGCCTGGACACCAAATTTAATATTCTTTGGGTGTATGTGTGGGCTGGGTGCCAAGTTTAACATTCTTTCTGTGTATGTGTATGTGCGTGCGTGTACACGTGTGTGCATGTGTACCTGTATGTGTACCTGTGGACGTCATAGTACAACCTCAGGGGTTGTATCAGTTACTCTTTGTTGCTGAGATAAAGCACCACGACCAAAGCAATTTCTAGAAGGAAGAACAAATTGGGTTTTTGGTTCCAGAAGAAAGTCCTTAATGGTGGAGGAGGCAGGACCACAGGCGGTAAGGGCTCGAAACTGGCAAGACACGTTTCCACTCACGCACACACAGCAGAGAAAGCAAACCAGAAGTGGGGGAAGGCCACGGACCCTCAAAACTCACCCCTACTGACGTACTTCCTCCATCAAGACTATACTTCCTCCACGTTCCATAATCTCCCCAAACAGTGCCACCTACTGGTGATGAAGGACTCAAATACCCGAGCATATAGGAGACAGTTCCCATTCAGATCACCACAGGGGTATTTCCTCAGGAGTTGTTCTCAATGTTTTTGTTTTTGTTTTGAGACAAGGCCTCTGATTGGCCTGGGATTTACCGATTTGCCTAGGCTGGCTAGGCATGAGCCCAGGGATCCTGCTGAACCTGCTGCCTAGCTTTGGGATTACAAACACTCAACAATGTCACTGTGCCCAACTTCTTAATGTAGATCTGGGGGACCAGCTCTGGAACTCGTGATCGAGAACAAACACGTTAAGACTGGGCTGTATCCCCCTACTTTAGCATTCTTTTTTTCTTAAATTATATATGTTTCTGTGCCTTATGTGAGCCAGTTTGAGTCCATGGGCATCAAGTGTGTGCAGAGCCTGTGGAGACCCGAAGAGGGAGTCATATCTCCTGGAAGTGGAGTTATAGGCTGTTGCGAACTGCCATATTGGTGTTGTGTACCAAACTGGGTCCTCTCCAAGAACAGTAAGCACCCGCCCCCCAGCCATCTCTCCTTAATTTAACATTCCTAATAACATTCCCCTAGGTGTTAAGAACGTTTAAAGGAAAGCTTTAGGTCCCCAGAGAGACACAGCAGCCAGGGAATCTTGGTCATGATAGGTAGTCAGCATCTCCGCCAACTGGCTGGAAAGGTACCCCAACGAAGTTCGTTTCCTTGATGCAGCCATAGCCGTCAACCACCTGCTTCTCTGCCCTCTTGCACTAGCAAGAATCCAAAGGAGAGCCTGAGATGGCATTTCCCGCAAGATCTGCAAGCCATCTGATCTCTCATAGGGTTTAGACTTTGGACTAGGAAAGCACACGACTCCGCCTTCCACTGAGGGTGGCTTTCTAAACCCAGAGTCAGTACGGCCTGAACCAGTGAGTTTGATTTCTCCCCGGGAGGTGGGTTGTGGACGGAGAACCACCGGAGATTTTCTCCGCAGTGAGAAAGTTTCCATTCTCCGAGCTGAGACCATTTCTTAGGGAGCTCGCGCCACCGTGTGGAGGAAATGGGTACAGCCGCCTTTAAGTTGCATAACAAGCATCTGCCTTTCCCGTCTTCTTTTCTAATTTCTTACATCCCTTCTGAGTCACTGCGGAGAAAACTTAGTGATAAAAATAAGTTTTGCAGCAGTGCTATATACTGCCGAGCTCGCGAGGATCTTTTTCCTCTACAAAATGCCCGACTGAACTGCAGGAAGATGACGGCGGAAGAGACCCGTCGTCTGGGCTTAAGGCACCCTGTGCATTGTCCACAGGGCTTTTCCGTGGAGGGTGACGGCTTTGACTGTCACCCAGGCGACCTTCTGACCTCTGTTGCCTAAGGGACACAGGATGAGTCAGTGGAAAGGAAGAGAAATCAAATCTGGTTCCAGAATACAGAAGAATTTGAGCAAACCTCATAGTTTATCCTGGTGGAGATGGCAAATGACACGGAGCCTTTCCTGCCTCATAAAGAAGAAGCAGGAGGAAGGAAAGACAGTGTGGACAAGCTGTAGCTCATGTTTAGAGTATGTGGGAGGGTCAGGCAAGGCTGAGAAATGGAGGCTTTCCGTACGCAGCAGGTCCTGTAACCCCTGCTGGGGGGCCCCACTTGCCTCTCTCAAAGACCCCCTCACCCCGTGCTTTGTCTTGGAGACAGGGCCTCACTCTCTAGCCCAGGCTTGCCTGAAACTCACAATGCAGTCCAGGCTGCTCTCCAACTAATAATTCTCCTGCCTCAGGCTCTTGCACCACAGCCTCCCGGGTACCTTCAGTCTTTTCAAAACTGTTTGGCGTGTGGATGTTGGGAGTTTGATCTCAAATTAGTGGAGGCACAAGGAACCACTGCTTGTAGAGCACCACTCAGCATCGGACACAGCATTGCTCAGCGCTCCTGCCTTCTTTGGTGGCCTCCCCAGCCCTCAAGGAAAGGGTTTTACAAGTACTTAAAACAGTACATGCTGCACAAGAAATCTGGGGAATAAAAAAAGAAATTGAGGCACTTACATCTCCCTTTAATGAGGTGCTGAATGATAGAAAAATGTACAAAGATGGCTGGGAATGTCTGCCAGGTATGGAGGACCTACACCTGGTCCCCACCACTGAATAAAACCAGGAGTCCTGGAGGTGGGTGGGTGGGGGCAGAGGAGAAGGAGAATCAAAAATTCAAGGTCTTACCTGACTAAATAGTGACTTTGATGCTAGCCTGTGCTAAATGAGACCATGTCTGCCTGAAACAACAACAAAACAATTAAAAAAGAAAGCCTTTCCCATGACTAGCTGGCTCCCACAGATGTAGATCTTATTAGCATATCTGAAAGTTCCATGGGTTAGGTTAGCTTCTTGTGACTGGAAATGGGTTGGTGATGATTTGGAAGGATGATTTGGGGACATGGTACAAGGCTCTTCTCTGCAGGAGGCTGTTTTTTTGAACTAGGTAAGACAAAATGCTACCGGGCTACTGATGTGAGATGCGGATTCCAGATCCCACAGAATTCCAGGCATCGGTGGGGGGGGGAGGCCCTGAAACAATGCTAGATCTCGGTGGACATCTAGAGAGCTTGTGTATTCAGTGTGATACCCAAAATTATGTAAATCTGATCATTTAGATTAAAATTTCTTTTTGACAAAACATGGAATCCAAGGATACAATCTAGGGGAAAAAAATCACTTAAAGAGAATTTAAATTTTAACCCTACCCTTCCCTTCTACCTCACAGTTAAATTCTGGTGGACTGTTCTGGAAGGAGAAGCCTCTGATTTCTCTTCCAGTTCTATGACTCCATGGCTAGTCTCAGAGCCTCTCTGGCATCTATGTTATCTATAAATATAACCAAAGACTGTGTTTTTCCTGTACAGATAAACACCCCCTTTCCTTGGATATGCTCCAGTCTCTCCCTGGCTGGACATCTGGTCTACCTATCTTCAGAAGAACTAGAGTTTAGAAGCCAAGTTGTAGGTAGAGTGAGAGCCAAACATGGTTCCCAGAATTTTAAGCCAAAACCTTGGAAATCAATGTTATTTATTTCTAGAAAAAGGTTTGCTTATAAATTGGGCACAATGACATTTATCGTGGGAGATTGCATTTAATGCAATGTTGCTTGATGCACAAGAAACAGAACATTGTCTGGCATGTAACTGGTGGCCCACAAATGTCATGACCATGAACATCACATCTGCTGTGAGGGGCTATTTCATAGAAAGCATTAGGACCACCTCATGGATGTATCAGAATGAAGTCGGGTCGCTCAGCTTCAGCTTCCCAGGCAAGGTCTCATGTACCCCAGGCTGGCCTTAAACTCACTCAGTAGCCCACGATTTCCTTGAGCTCCTTGATCCTCCTGCCTCTATCTCCCGTGTACTTAAATCACAGTGAGCGCTCCCATACCAGGATCCAAACTTTGGTTTTTCTACGTGGAAAAAATAATCTGAGAGGAAGAAGTGAACGCTCTGGGCAGAAGCCTCGGTTCCAATTTTCCCATGTGTGGAGGGAGAGGAAAGAAGCTTCACTGAGTATGAGGAGCTGCTGCAGTGGGAGGAGTCATGTATCTGTCCCCTGACTCCACAAAACGAGAGAGCTTTCTGTTTATCTTACTGTATGCAGAGTTATCAAAGCAGCAAGTCCTACTTCAAGGTGCACTTAAGCTTAACGTCAGGGGGGCGGAGGTCTGTTCAGGGCACACAGTCTGTGGATTAGAGTGATTCTAACTCAAGGTATTGACGGCTCTTGGTAGCCAGGCACTTTGTCGCTTGTACTCTTGGCGTTCTAGCCTACAGACTATCCTTTGAAAAGCACCATAGGAAGAAGAGGGCGACGGAGAGTTCCGTGTGCTGGGGAACAGTGCCATCTACTGTTCGCACAGAATACCTGCAGCTGTGGTCCAATTCAAGGGCCTCCCAGCTGCAGTGGCTCAGACGTGCTACCCAGTTGCCTGCTGTGATGGAGACACCATTTGGAAAGGCAGTGTCTAGGTCTCAGGAATAAAGTGCTGCAGAGACCAGCTATCCAGCAGATGCAGCTCTCTGGTCATGTTGTACGTAGCCTCTGATTTTTTTATGCTGTGCATGCGCCCTGCCTCAAGCTCACAGCAAGCACCTAGGAGGTTTGTTTGGTCCTTTATCCTAGGAGTTTTAAAAGCAGTGACTCTAACCACTGCACCTTAACTCTACCTTAACGTCTCTGCTTCTGAACATCACAGCGTTAAGATTTCAAGCCACTTAAAGGCAGCGTAGCGGTCGTCATAGGAGCAGCAGTTCATCTTAATCCTCAGCTACTGTGTTCCGACCCCAAGCAATGCACTCAGCACCCAGCTTTATTTTTAAACAATATGAGACAATTCTAGAGATGCCAAGCTGATGCTGCGGCTCCGAGCTGTTTTCTCAGCGTTCTCCCTCTTAGCCACAGCAGAGAAACTAGAACGATGGAACGGTCCGGTCATGAAAGGGGAAGTAATTAACATTTTCTTTTAAGGATTCTGAAGTCGCAATGTGTGGAAGTGCTTTTTCTTTTCCACTTCTGAGTTTCCAATGTATGAGGTTAGAGAGTGTCGACTCCCCTTACGGGGCAGAACTCTGGTAGAGGGTTCCTTCACATCACTTTTCTGTATGCCAAGAAGGGAGTATGGAACACAACACGGGCAGCCCAGTGGGAGCAGAGAACCAGGCTCAGGGAGGAAAGAACCAGTGTGGTGTGTAATGCAGACCCTCCAGGGCTCAGCGTGGTGTTTGGCCTTACCATTTAGGATACAAGTCAAAGACACAGCTCCATACAATTTAACATTTTAAGCTGCCCACCCTCATTTAGAACAGGACCTCACTTTGTAGCTGACTAGCCTGAAACTTGCTGTGTAGACCAGTCTGGCCTCGAACTCACGGAGATCTGCTTGCTTGTGCTTCAGTCTTTTAGTTCTTTTGTGTGGTCCCTTCCACTGAAAACAGCCCAAACTGGGCGGTGATGTCACACGCCTTTAAGCCCAGCCCTCGGGAGGCAGAGGCAGGTGGATCTCTGTGAGTTCGAGGCCAGCCTGGTCTACAAGAGCTAGCTTCAGGACAGGCTCCAAAGCTACTCGGAAAACCAAGATATAATGTGTGTGTGTGTGTGTGTATACACAATATATATACCCAAATTATGAACCCAAAATATGAACCAGGAGCTCACAGTTTCAGCTAGACTGGCCACCAAGCCTCTGGGATCTGCTTGCCTCCATTTGCTCAGCCTTGGGGTCACTGACAGGTAACACAGGTGCTAGGCCAGGATTCGAACTCAAGTCCTCATGCTTTCACGGTGGGAATTTTACCACTGAGCCATCCCCTCAGCCTTAGATTTCAAAAATATTTTATTTTTTTTAATAAATTTCTTGAGAATTTCATTTTACATAGTGTATTTGATCCTATGTATCCCCCAAGCTTCTCCCATGCCACTCTTCCACCCAACTGGAGTTTTATTATTCTATCCAAGCCCTCAGGAAGGCCAGTTTGTGTGCCTAATGACTTGTTTTTAATTTTTTGGTAAGCGGGTCACTGACAGTGGCAGCTGATCTCATGGTCCAGCCTAGCCTACGGATCTGATATCCCCACCCATGGGACATCGTCACGGGGAGTTACTCCCCTCCCCGTCATGACCCCTTGTATCTTTTTCCCCTTTTTTCTCTCCTCAAGGACAGACGCTGTGCCTCCTTTGTCTGAATTTCCAACCTTAGTTTAACAAAAGTTCCTTTTTTATTCTTTTTCCTCCTCCAGACAGGAGCGACACAAACACAGGATTCGGAATAATTATTTGGGAATTTAGGGATGTAGAGATGTTGCCTACACAGGCCAGCTAACAGCAGCTTAGGAACTAGATTCGTGTCTGACGACAGACAGAAGTAGTCTAAACTGCCTTTTAGTACGTTTTCTCCAGGGGCGGCATTTTGGAGGAGAGTGGAAAGTGGATGCAGGAAAGACATGCACCTTGGGGCCTGGCTTAGGTGAAAGAGGGGAGGGGAGGTGTTTGGTGGTCTCTTGAGAACAGGCTGGCTTTAGTCACCAAAAGTTTCCCTGATAGACCAAAAGTTAAAAGCCATCTTTATTCTAAGAGCTTGACCTTGGTGCTACTGATTTGGATAGAGGGAGGGTTGCCTCGAGTAGCTCTGAGCCCCTGAGCGAGCGCGTTGTTTCCTGGTCTGTCTGTGTAGGCGTGGAGCAGAGGGATGGACTCACCTGTCTCTGCAGGGCACGCAGAGGATGGGACCTGGGGCTTCCTCTGAGGTTTCCGGACAGGCGTGTCTTTCTCTCCTTGCCTCGTGTGTCAGTAGGCGTCTTTGTCTACTATCCGGTGTGTCTTTGTTTATCAAATGATCGCTGCACCTTGTGCAGCTCCCTTTTCAACAGTGACATCATGTGGTCTCAAACAGCAATAGCAGTGGCCTGTCCTGGCTCCTGTTCATTCCTGGCCAGCAGTGAACTCTTCAGAGCTCTCAGGGGTGCGGACTGGGGGGGGGAGCGGGAGGAAGGCGCACTTCAGGAGGGAGTCTGAACATAGCCACTCTGTTGTAAGGCACTCAGGTGCTTTGGCGGTTTTGGAAAAGGAAGGGCTGTGGCCACGTGGCGACGACCCCCAGCTTCAGAAGTGAGTTGTGTGCGGTTTAGAGTCCTTGTTTATTGCCGCTCTAGAGACCTGATTAATGACACGATTCTTATCTTGCTCTGTCTGTAGGAATTTTCAGTATCTCAGTCTGTGATCTTGTGGTCCTGTAAGTTTCCTTGTGGGAAGACAGATGGGCTCCAGCTTTTGGTCTGTTTAATTGCATGATTCTGGGAATGTCTGCCTTTCTTTGTCAAGCATTCCTCTCCCCATTTCTGGAAACACAGACTCTTTTCCTGTGGGAAACACACTGTGTACAATGTCTCTGGGTTGGTTCCCTCAGCTATTTCTCACACACGGACTCTGATGGAGGACAGAGGAGGGGATCCAATGTCCTGCTCTATTAATCTCCTGCTTCCTCCAGTCAGGAACTCGGAAGTTCCAGTCAGCTACTCTGAAGCCCACTTCTTTGGCTCAGCTGCTTGGCAGCTCCCAGGATTTGTCTGTCTCTCTTCTTCAGCACTGAGCTTACAGGCATGGGGGTCAGGGATTTGAACTCAGGTCCTCATTCATCTACAGCAAAATGCTCTTACCCATTGAGCCAGTTCCCAATGCCTCTTCCCCCTTTTACCTCCTCCCATATTCCCTAACAAGGAATTGGATAGATGCTTTAGGACTGACCAGTCAGAGAGTCTGTCCTGCTGGCCACAGTGCTGGTGGGACAGGAGGTAGATGATTTACCTCAGATGGGCCAGTCCGTGTTCTCTGGGTTTTGCAACTAAAGCTATTGGCAAAGATAGTTTCCTTTTGCTGAGGTTGCTAATTGGGTAGCCCAGAATTTCAGGTGCTGACAGTCAAATTAAAAGGGGAGGATGATCAAGAGAAAGAAAGGGACATGAAACCCCCATGATGTTTTGAGGTTTCTTCCAGCCTTGTCTATTATAATCTCTTACAGTCACAGATTCTGGTTGTTTGACTATTGTTTTTACTATTATTATTATTATTATTATTATTATTATTATTCTGGAGAGAGGACTTTCCTATAGTGCCTCTGCTCATCTCAAGCTCATGGTCTTCCTGCCTTGTCCCTGAGTATCTGATGAGACAGTTGGGACAGCACAGCCAAGCCCATTGATGGATGCACCCTCTAGGTCAGTTGACACTGCTTTTGATTCTGATAGAAGATCAACTCTGAGTCGTGTATTGTGTGTGGGTCTTCTGCATTTCAGGGACACCGTTCATTAGATTTTGGAGATTCACGGAACTCATTGGTCAGTTCTAACTTTACAAGTATCTATAGAGTTCTGAAATTAGCCAGGTTTATCAGCATGGTGTACCGTCTGTTCGTTTTATCCACTCATCCAGAGACTCATTGACAGAGTTCTTTACTGGGCAAGGTTAATCTTGGGAAAGTGACACGGAGACAAATGATCACCAAGCAGGCCAGCACCAAGGGGAGCACTGAGGAATACCTCTACCCTCCACAATTTTGCCACTTCCCGTCTCCAAGCTTGTGTTCCTCTTGCCTTCTGCTGCCTATGGACACTTGGGATCAGTGCGGTAACACGTCTCCTGTCTCAAGTGTGAGGGATGGGAAGAGGAAGCATTGCAGCTTTCACAAGATGTCCCTGCTCAGGATCTTGAGCAGCGTGCTGATGAGGGGTTTATAAAGCTTGAATGGAAGATCAGGTAACCCAGCAGTCTGATGAAAAACAGTGTGGTAAACAAGAGGGTGCGGAAAACCCTGAAAGAGAAATCCCAGAAACTGTTAATTGGGGGTTACAAAACCCGGGACAGAATAGAAACGCAGACCTGTGAGCCTCTGACATCTCCGTACACCGCTGTCATCCCCTAACACTCCCTTTGTCTAGTCAGTTATTCCTTCCATACACTATTTTATTTTATTTTCGTTGTGCCATTTATCACCATGAGACTTCATTTTGTTCCCTTAGTTTTTTTTTCCAATTATTTTCCAAAGTAGTTAGCTGCCTCTAAGTATGTATGTCTGTGGGCTCACAACTCTGCCAACACAATTTTATCAAATGCTTAGATTTTTTTGTCAGTCAAACAGTTATAAAATAAGAACTCATTTGGCCTCAATTCACATTTCCATGATGAACGCTGAAGATGAACAGGAGTCCCTAGGTGAGTTGGTCTCATGTGTTTCCTTCCTCTTGCCCATTTACCTCTTAGGTAGGTAGTTTGTGCTTGTTGACTTACAGGAACTCTTTATGTATTGTGGGTGTAGACACCTTTCCATCGTGTGTAATGATCTACACTCGCCCACCTTTATAACGTCCTCTGGTTCTCAGGTATCAGAGAACAAATACTCAATTTTAATAGGATCTTGTCTGTCAACCTTTCATTTAACTAGAATCAACGTTTAAGTGTGATGGCATATGTTTGTAGCCCCAGCACTCGGGAGGTGAGGCAGGAAGGTTATGAATTGGAGACCAGCATAGTGAACTCCTGTTTCAAAAGACTAAACAGAAAAACAAAAGGAAGTCTAGAGAGGTACTCCCATTTTTCTATTCAAAGTCCTTGCAGGTTTGCTAAAGATCTGCAAGCTCATTCTTAGTTAGCCCTTCATGCATGTACTGAAGGGTGGAGGACCTAATGGGTCACTGCTAACGATTAAACATGCATATACTGCATGCATGCCCTTCATGCATGTACTAGAGTGTGGGGGACTTAGTGGGTCACTGCTAAGGAATTAAACATGCATGTACTGCATGCACGTACTTCATGCATGTACTAGAGTGTAGGGGACTTAGTGGGTCACTGCTAAGGAATTAAACATGCAT
>LOJH01041097.1:1691-12203 GCA_001685095.1 Ellobius talpinus
TGTGTGTGTGTGTGTGTGTGTGTGTGTGTGTGTGTGTGTGTGTGTGTAAATCTTTATCCATCACATGTTTTGGGGAAGTTGTGGTTAAATATATGAGTCTCATGTTTGGCACATGTGTGCCCACCTTCACTCCTTCATACACACTAATAATTACGATAAATGTAATAAATAAGCATTAGGGTTGCCACAGCTCTGTTTCCTAGTTTTCTTTTCTAAGAATGGTGACTGTTGAGGAACCATTCAATATGCTAATATATTAGAGTTTATATTAGAGTCTATAGCTAGAGTTTTGATGAAGAAGGAAGTGTTTCCCTGTAAGCTTAAAGATATCTATTCTCTTACCAGGGTGACTATAAAGCCTTTTACAGGCATATCTAATGTCACCTTTACTTCCACAAGAGTAAAAAGAAAATAAAACAGTCAATAAGTGAATAAGGACCTCCAAAAATCGCCTTAGACTCAAGCCTTGAAGAAATACCTGGAAAAAGGGCAGCTGGTTTAATAACCAGCACCTAGAAAATTACAGATTTTGTCCCATGGATTAGATCAATTCTCAATGTGCCAAACTTGCACATATAAGAAGTAGGGTCATGAAATACTGAGATGTAAAGAGCAAAGATCTATTTTCATAATAAAGAAATGAAGAATGGAAAACCAGTATTTACGAAATAGTCAGTAAATGACAATTAATTGATTAATTGATAATTGAGCTATTAATGACAACTGAGTTGTTAACCAACCTAGTAACTAATGAAAACAATCAACAATATTAATTTCTTGTTGCCCGAGTCATACATTTCAATCCTGGTAACCAACAACAATGCTCATGCTCAGGGCTTTATGAGTCCCTTAGACACACACAGTGGGAAATGGCAGGGCTGTCATCTGAAGCTCAGTTCTAACAATGGTTCAGTAATGACACACTTCGGATCATGATCTAAGGCATAATCGATCCTGGCAGGTTCCCATTTCAATACGAAAATATTCTTCACACTGTGCTTGTAAATCTAGCAAACATAGAGTGCCACTAATTGTCATAGCCGGTCAGAGCTCAGGACCAAAGGGACCTTCCAGAAAGCCATAATAATTCTGCATTCTGTGCCTTCAAATAGTTGACTAACCTACACTAGGTGCTTGATGAACAGACAGCCCCACACAGTTATCTCCAATTAAAGTTTTCTCAGTGGCCATAGTTTGTGACCCACATGTTTCTCAGCCACTTCTAACAAACCGCAAAGAGTTCCAAGAGGAAAACTGGATTAAAGAACATTCTTTCTCTTTTGAAAATAATTCATGAATAGCATCTTAGGGATAGCATACAAGGACTTCCTCGTGGGGACATGAATAGATACGTGGGACAACACAGAATCTCAACCTTATATCTTCTGGGATCATAAAGTTGAGGGAATTGGGATGGGACATTTGTAGCCTTTTTCTCTTAATAAATTTAATGTTTTACAACATCCTCTGTAAATATGTCCCATACCAAATAATAGAGAATAGCCATCTTCCTGTTTTAGACAAAGGCATGGCCGCTGTGTGGATTTAAGTCAAGGAGAGAAGACACTGCCTTCCCTGTCTACTCCCTAAAGTCTGGACATTGCCAGTCCCAGGTTCTTCTATTCCTCTGTACACACCAAGGACAGAAAGCAGTTCCATAACGTGTGGTCTCTCAATAGCCAGAGAGTCCAGTTTTAAATGATGTTTTAAGTTACTCAGAAATTTTCATGTCTTTGTCACAACAGAAATTTCTTTAGTGATCAGCATAAAACAACTACATTATGTAACTTCCCTCAGCCAAACCACAATGAATTATAACATAAACAGCCACATCCTTCCCACAAACGATTGGAGATGCTGGACCCAAACTTGGGACTATAAATAAAGAGGACATTAAAATTTTTCTTCTATTGAAAATGATTTTTTTCTCATGGAATATATCCTGATTATGGTCCCCTTTCTGTACCCCACTCAGTCCTTTGTCACCTCACCTCCCATCCAGATCCACCCCCTTTCTGTGTGTCATTAGAAAACACGCAGGCTTCTAAGGGGAAAATAACAAAATAAAATGCAATAATATGAAACAAAAACTAGCATATCAGAATAGAACGAAACACACAAACAGAAGGAAAAGAGACCAAAGAGAAGGCACAAGAAGCAGATCTAGACAGAGACCCACTGGTTCAAACACTTAGAAATTCCATAAAAACACTAAACTGGAAGTCATAATATATATTCAAAGGACCTATAGGGTAAAAAGAGAGAAGGGAAAATGCAAATTAAATAAAATAAAAAATAATATATTTTTTAAAAATTGTAAAGCCCAACATAGTATTTTGAGACAAAGAACTTCCAAAGATGCTGTTGAGTTATTTCCTGTCAGCTATCTATGACTGGGCACGCAGCCTGACTTTAAGAATACTTTGTTTCCCCAGAAAGATCCCCTTGGGGGAAATTAAATTTTCATTCGCAGGTAGATATCAATGGGAGATAGCTTCTGGGTTAGGAATGGGGGCATATGTCTACTTCCCCTTTCAGCTCCAGGGCCACATCTGGCACAGGCCCACACATGCACAGTCCCTGTGAGTTCATACATGCATGTGTCCTGTTGACTTAGAGGGCTATGTTTACTTAGTGTTCTCCATTCCTTTTGGTTCTTACACGCTTCTCACCTAAGAGGACTTTTTTTTAATGTAGCCTTTATGTATCTTCTGATAAGGATTCTCTCCCTAAGCTATAAAAATACTGAACAAAATCTTGGGACTGAAGAGATGGCTCAGAGTTCAAGAGTACATGTTGCCCTTGCAGAGGACCTGAGTTCCGTTTCCAGCACTCACAGTGACTTACAACCATCAGTACCCCCAGCTCTAGGGGGTGCTGCCCTCTTGTGGCCTCTTCAGGCACCAGGCATCCATGTGGTACACATGCATGCATAAAAACAAAGCCAATACATAGAACAAAAGTAAGTCTTAAAAATACTAAATAACATCCATTCAAAACTTACTGTGTTCAATAAGCCTTGTTACTTTAACTAGGTTATTGTATCTATTCACAAAAATCCCAGGAAAAAAAGTTGTTCCCTTTGTTCCCACTTTCAGCAAAGGCAAGTAAGTCCTAGAGCGCTGATTCTCAGCTTAACTGATGCTGTGACCCTTTAATATAGTTCGTCATGTTGTGCTGACCCCCAACCATAAATATATTTTTGTTGCTACTTCATAATTGCAGTTTTGCTACTTTTGTGAATCATAATGTAAATGTCTGATATGCAGTATATCTGATATGTGATCTCTGTGAAAGGATTGTTTGATCCCCAAAGGGGTAGTGACCCTTAGGCTGAGAACCCATGCCTGAGACCCATAGGCTGAGAACCCCTGCCTGAGACCCATAGGCTCAGAACCCCTGCCTGAGACCCATAGGCTCAGAACCCCTAGACTGAGAACCCCTGCCTGAGACCCCTAGACTGAGAACCACTGCCTGACACCCATAGGCTGAGAACCCCTGCCTGGGACACATAGGCTGAGAACCCCTGCCTGGGACCCATAGGCTGGGAACCCCTGCCTGAGTTCCATAGGCTGGGAACCCATGCCTGAGAGAATCAGTCGCATAGTGAGACTAAAATCCACACCCCTCTGACCAGAATTGATGTGGTATTTTTAATTTCATTTTATGTATTTCTTTACAAAACTTCCGTCCCCGTAAATGTGAGCATTTTTACCACACAGAAGTGGTAAAGCCCTAGGCTATTGTTCTTTTTCTTCTTCCTTTAATTATTGTGTTCCAAATCATTTCTCCAGTGAGTATCTTAGAACCAGGCCACCCCTATTCTGTACGAATTACAAACTAGTGAGTTCCCATACATCTCCCCCTACTCCTATGTACACCCTTATCATCTATAGTGCTTCCTATTTTGAATGTCATGTATGCAATTCCTATCCAAGAGCTGTACAAGTTTGGGGAAGAATTTAACTTCTATTATTTCAGAGATTGTGTGTATTACCTTTATTAGATCCCTAAAGTCTAAACTTGTTTTAAATATAGGACTGAAGCTCCTCTCCAGTGTCCCTATGCCAGCCCAGTGTCCCTGTGACAGCCCAGTGTCCCTGTGCCTGCCCAGTGTCTCTGTGCCTGCCCAGTGTCCCTGTGCCAGCCCAGTGTCCCTGTGCCAGCCCAGTGTCCCTATGCCTGCCCGGTGTCCCTGTGCCAGCCCGGTGTCCCTGTGCCAGCCCAGTGTCCCTGTGCCAGTCCAGTGTCCCTATGCCTGCCCAGTGTCCCTATGCCTGCCCAGTGTCCCTGTGCCAGCCCAGTGTCCCTATGCCTGCCCAGTGTCCCTGTGCCTGCCCATGCACTTTTGAGCACAGACCTGAGGAACTAGGTTGTGCAGAAATGTAAGGAAGAGGAAGTCGAGCAGAGGAAGCAGAACATGAGGTTGGAGCATGCTTGGCATATTTAAGAAACCCAACAAAAGCCTTATAACTTAAAGTAAGACAGAGAAAGGGCACACCAAGAGCAGGTTCCAAGCAGAGCCAGCGGCACAGACCAGACACAGAGTCACAGGGTCCCTATGTCCCCAAGAGCTCTGACTTTCTTTAATGCTTGACTCTCAGCACTTTTAAATACGTAATAATTGTGGCGAGGAGTTTGACTCTTCACTTTGCAGAGAGCAAGGCAACTCATAATAGTTCCCCACACCCCATCTGTGGCTTTGCTTTCCTCAGATTCCCTTGCTCATGCTCAAGCACTGCCCAGGAAGTATTAAATGAAATTTTCAGAAAGATGCAAAGTGTGTTTTCCATTATTACCCATCTAAATAGCACAATGAAATTTCCTATGCTTTCCTCCTGAGATTTATGAATTACGCAGTGTATCCACGCTTTTCATACTGCCCACCCATTGGCCCCTTAAGAGCCAGCTCAGTTACCAGATCAACTGCTGTATTACACCACTTCTGCTCTACATACTCTTATTTTATTTAATAATGGTCCCAAAAGATAAGGCTAGTAAGACCGGTAACGAGGAGATGCCGTTAAAAGGGGAAGTAATAAACCACGTCTATTAAGTGAAAATATGAAAATTTGCAGTTGGCATGGATGTATAAGGAAAAAATACTATTTATGGGGTTTCAAGCATCCACCGGAGATCTTGGAAGGGGTCACTACCATATGCAACTAGTTCTGGGTCAGAGCAATAACAAGGAGTTGATTGTTGTAGAGTTTTAGCCATTGATCAATTCTAAGAACTTTTAGTTTAATTCTGGATGCGATGGGAAGCTACTGAGGTTTTTTTTTAACGGTGCAATGAAAATATCTAATTGCTTATTTCATTTAAGTCACTCTGGCTTTTGCTGAGAGATTTCTGAAACAACCAAAGGGTGCTGGTGAGTTGATCCATGGCCAGAAAAAAAAAAGGCCACAGCCTAGGTTTTTGAAGATAAATATAAAAACATATGGTGGGTGGGAATGGTGGACCGTGTCCTGACTGTCAGCCCTTGGAAGGGACAAGTGGCTCTTTGTGAATCTGAAACCAGCCTCATCTATGTGGTAAGATGCTGTCTCAAAACAACAGCAACGACAAAACCAAACATATAGTGCTGAATGGGAACTAGTATGTGAGACAAAGAGAAAAATCTGGGGAGACTTTCAGTTTGGGACCTGAGCACTTGAAATAGTGGAAGACCCCAGAAATGTGGGCTTGTGGAGACCAGGAGTCTGTTTATGGAGCTGTCCAAGTTGAGTAAGTAGATACGCGAGTCTGGGGATGGGTAACAAGGTTCAGGCTAGAGATGTTGACACTTAGAGATTGGGAAACGCAATGGAATTGGGCAAGGATCCAGATCAGAAGGAAAATAATCACAGGAAGTAATCGCCTTGGACTAAGGAAAGAGCAGCTCCATTCGGGCCAAGAGGCCATGTGTGTCAAATGTCAGTACCGCTGAGGAAGCGTCTCAAAAACACCTGGGGAACTGCCTGGCCACGGAAATAGCAAGACAAGGATTTTAAAAATGCTTTACTACATCTCTGAAGACATGGTTTTGTGGTTAAAAGCACTGGCCTCTCCTCCAGAATATTCAGATAGTAACTTAAATAATCCTTTACCTTTTAAAAATTTTACCACATCTAGCATTCATAATACCACAACCAAGTTCAGGCTCCTGTTGCCCCAGAACTGGATTACTGAGTAAGCCCTGAACTTCCTGTGTTTGTTCCCACCAACAACCCATCCTGATTAGTCATTCTGGAACAAAGCTTTTCTTGATTACGTCCCAGATCCTCTGGCTTTTCTCCCAGAATTTTCTCTCACTCATTTCATCACTGTTATTCTTTTTTCTTTAAGAGAAAAGTCCCTCACACAAGATCATGTGTTTGAACAACTTGTCTCCAGCTGGTAAAGTTGTTTGGCAAGGTTGTGGAACATTTTGGATCTAGACGCCAGCCAGCAGAGTGGGTCTGGTCACAGGACTGGGCCCCATGTAACAGGGCCCAACATGGGGCCCTCTTTCTGCTCCCTGACTGTAGCAGCCGTGTCTTTTGCTCCCATGGCTACAGCTGTGGGCTGCTTCCTCTCCCACACGTTCCCTCTAGTTGTGGATTGTATTTTCCGGCCCATGAAGCAAAAGAAACCATCTTCCATCACCACATTTCTGTCAGGTATGCTGTCACGGCTACAAGAAAGGCCGCTAATAGACCTACCTAGTAGAGCCATGTCCTTCCAACAAGTCACGTGTCTCCTTATGTTTGTTAACACCATCTTTAACACTAGAGAGGGGAGCCCTCCAGAGCAGTCACAGGCGAGAATGATTCAAGAGGCCTCCTTTAGTCATTATAACTTGACAGGGCCAGTCTCTGTTAATTTAAAAGGAAGCGCAAATGGAAAACAACAGCACTGATTAAGGGGAGCAAAGAACTGATGTTTTCCATGAAGATAGAAGCTAATCAAATAGTTAAGTTTGTTTTTAAAACTGACCAAATACCAGCAAGGACACACAACACCCAGGATTCGCATTCGCTGTTGTAAGTTTGGAAAGTTGTGGTACAGTCTCTTAGAAACAACTATTCCATACAGGAACCAGTGATCTCACTCCCAAGTGTTTACTCTAAAGGGATTCGAACATACTCCTCCCCCCACCCCTACACACAAACCCACTACAGACAAACATTCGTAATAGCATTATTCCTAACCTCCAAAATTGAAGGCAATCCAAATGAGCATGAAATGATGATGAGGGAACTAGAATTCGCCTTTGAAATTAAAATCAAAAACAGAACTAAGTCCCTGTATATAGGGTGACATGCAGAATCTCGAAACAACATTCTAACCGAAAGTAGCCAGGCCCAAGGGGCCACAAAATCTAATGGCTCCATTAACCTAGCATGTGGAAAAGATTGACCTGTACAGATAGAATACACACGAAGGCTTGTCAGGGTTTGGTGGAGGGTGGAGCCTCCACCAAAAGGAAAGCAGAGGAGTGTAGTAGGAGGCAGCTTATTTGTTCCTGGACACCCAGACTCGAAATAACCACACAGAAACTGCTTTAATTAAATCACTGCTTGGCCTATAGCTCTAGCTTCTTATTGGCTATCTCTTACATCTTAATTTAACCCATTTCTATTAATATGTGTATTGCCGCATGGCTGTGTCTTACCAGCAAAGTTCCGTCCAGCATCTGTCTCTGGCAGGGCTATGTGGCTTCTCCCAACTCCACCTACCCTCTCTATATATACATCTCTTCCAGCCTGGCTATATTCTGTTAAGTCGTTGGCTGAAGGCAGCTTCTTTATTCATTAACCAATAAAAGCAACACAGATGCAGAAGGACCTCCCACACCAAAGGAGCTCTCCAAAATGATGAAAAACACACTTCAAAAATTGGCTGATATGGCAGCTCCATGACCAAATCAATAGTCTGAAGTCATAAACACACTTACAAGAAATGTATTTTACTGCTTATATGTATTCTAATGAGTCTAATTGTAGAAGTAAAGTTCCATGGGGGCGATACTTTATTTACTGGCCTACCTTTAGTATCTATAACTATAAACAAAATTATAAAAATCTTTAATAAGGAGAAAGATAGAGAAGAGCAAAGGAAAGGAAGGAAAGCAGAAAGGGAAGGAAGGAAGGGAAGTAAAGTAAGAAAGAACAGGAAGGAAAAAGGGAAGTCTAACAGGATTCTGTTTTGACAACTGTCAAAATTCTTAAATACATAAATTCTGGAGCTAGGATATAGCTCATCCTATATCCAAGCTCCAGAATTTACTTATTAAACAGATGACTTGAAGTCTATCAACTGCTGTATTTTTGGATTTGGTTTTTATAGTCTGGAGTATGGAGTAACTACTTGATTGGAAACAGGAGATATAGAACAGTGTGCTTTTACATATCAAAATAGTGTGACCTAGAAGTTCAAAACCAGCTTAGATGCCTATTCAAGACTCTTGATACAGAACCATCTAAGGAACATTAGTGAGTTCAAGCAGCAAGAATTTAAATATTAAAGAGAATTGCTTTTAAATTACCAATGTATTTTATGCAAATTTCTACTATATTGTTAAGTGAAAACATGGGCTCTCTACAGTCCCAGGGCATAAAGCATGGGGGATACTTCACTTAGTAGTAAACTAAAGAAAAGAAAAGAGCTGCAACCAAGAACAATTGGCCCTATTCAGAAAAAAAATAGATAGTGAAAACGAAAGATATTAGCAGCTTAGCACTCTGCATTATCAACAAACAAGACTATTGTTGGAGCCTCTCAAGACCAGGGAGGGTGGGTACTTAGAGAAAAAAACCTCCATTAAATATGAAATCTTAAAAGAAAATAAAAAATATCAATAAAACTGTTAAATGCTGGGAAGATTAAAATATCTGAATGCCTGATTTTAGAATCCCTTATCACTATCAGCCTGGCTTTCAGTGTCAGCTATGGTCTGTCACTGTTAAGTCACGCTACCTCCATCCCCTCGAAGTTATTCATTTGTGCCATAGGCCAACCCTCCCTTTCAGTCTCTGGGTGGAAATGCAGACCCTACCTTTCTGAGAACAGGTATATATATATATATATATATATATACCATGATTGATAATCACACAATGTGACCAGGAAAACAAATTGATTTTTACAAGAAGAACAAAAGCAGAACACAAAAAGCAAGTGGGCATGAGGACAGTCAACCTTACTTGGAACTTGAGTGGTCCCCATTTAACCCCAAGCTCTGTTAGTAATATAGGAATCCCTAGTACTGTAAGGGCACTCTGGGGCATGGTCACATGTCACTGGCGGGAGTATAAATCATTACACTATTCCTGAAAACATGTTTGGAACCATTTACCTGGGCTTGCCTATAATCTTCACATATTTGACAAGTTGTTGTATACTCAGATGGTCACCCAGTAAATAATCAGAATCATAGGAAAATAGTTATCAAAATATCAAGAACTACATTTTTGCTTGGCAAAATAAAAGTAAGAAGCAGTTTAAATGCTCTGCATCAGAGCAAGAGACAAACACGTGAGTCATTTATAAAATCACAGCATATAACATTTCCAAATGATATTTTTTCAGAACTATTTATGAGAAAGAAATTGCTAAAACACAATACTAAGTCCGGATTCAAAATTAAGTACTTGGCATATCTTGGCTACAAAACATTCTAAAACAGTTTACTTAAATGACTGAAGAATAGGTCTGCGGTTAAGAGCACTGGCTGCTTCTACAGAGGACTGGGGTTTAATTCCTAGCACCCACATGGTTTCTTACAACCTTGCCTAACTCCATTTCCAGAGGATCTGGTCCCCTCTCCAGGTCTCCACAGGAACCATACATTCACCTGGTGGACACAATTGCATTCAGGCAAACAGTCATACACATAAAATAATAAAATATTTTTAAACATTGGAAAAAAACAAAAATCTTAACAATAGTTCTCTACAGGCAACAAGATCATGTTTATTGGCTCCCTGGTATTTTGCTCTTTCTTTACTTAACCTACATTGGAAAAAACCAAAAATCTTAACAATAGTTCTCTACGGGCAACAAGATCATGTTTATTGGCTCCCTGGTATTTTGTTTTTTCTTTACTTAACACCTCTGTTTGTTACATGAGAATGCATTAAAAACCATGTTTTAGACCACATTTAAAGTTTATTGATTACTGAAGAATCTACCCCCCAAAAAATTGCACATCATGTGTTAGGATATAGCTCAGTTGTATAGTGCAAGCCTAGCAGTCACACAGCCTTGGGGTCAACGGCCAGCGTATAAAAAGCAGAGGCGTACGTCATGTGCAGCGCTGCTTATATAAGGCATAAAACTGAGTAAAATCAAACTGTTAGAAGTGAGAACAGAGGCTCCCTTGCAGTGGAAGGTAGAGAGGAGTAGGGAGTGTGAGGGAGACTGGAGGGTGCTGGTTCCTTTGGATTATTTACTTTTCAAAGATGAATAATTACTCTAACTCGTGACAAAGGCATGTCTTGGTACTAAATTTGCATACCTAAAATTTGCTTTAAGAAGAGAATTCTA
>LOJH01041098.1:0-14469 GCA_001685095.1 Ellobius talpinus
CAAAACATTCATACACATAAAATTAAAAACAACAAAAACAACAAATTACATTTGGACAGGGAGTGGGGTGATGACTCCTAAAAGCACAAATGAACTTGCGTAAGAGTGATACTGAACACTGATGGTGGGCTAGAGAAATAGCTCAGCGGGGAACAACACTTGCTGTGCAAGATTAGAGGACCTGAGTTTGAACTCTAGCACCAATGCAAACACCTGCACATGGGAGCTAGGAGGTAGGTGGTGGCGGTGGCAGCGGCAGCGGGGCTGTAGTAGTGGTTGGTGATTGCAACGCCTGTGGAAAACAAGAATGAGAACATGAGTTCTGATTCACAGCATTACAGAAAATGATACAGTGGCCCACCTGAAATTCCAGCCTGACTGTAATAGCACCATGCAGTGTGAGCAAGAAACAGAGACAAGGGAATCCTTGTGCAAGCAGGCTAGCTAGATCATTAAACTCAGGGTTCAAATGAGAGATCCTGCAACCAAGGAAGACACCTGAGATAGACCTCTGGTTACCACAGGCACACACAGCACATAGACACTCGTGTTGCAAGGGAAAACGAGGTTTCTTTCTTTTCTTTATTCTTGGTATCATTAATAAAAGAATTTAAGGCTGGAGAGAAGGCTTAATGTTTCAGGATGCTTTTTCCACAGTAACTGAGGTAGGTTCACTGTATTCATGTCTAGCAACTCAGTCACCTGCAACTTCAGCTCTTTTTCTGGTCTCCATCAGCAGCCCTTACCCCCCCCACACACACATGCACATGTGTGGTACAAATGAGAGCACACACATATACACAAATAAATATTTAAGAAAAAGAAAAGAATATGAACATGGAATCCAATTGAGGTCAATTTTATTAATGAGAGAAAAACAACAGGGCAAGCAAGCTGTGCATTGTTACAGTTGTCAAAGGAGGGGATACAGAAGAGGAAGTGAGAAAGCCAAGCTTTTTGCAGTGTTTTTCTTTATCAAAATAATTTGACAGAGCAGCCACGTTGTGAAAGACGAAAATGGCACTTCAAAGAAAGAATGAGAAAGTCTAAAGAAAGTCAAAAGTCCAAAGGGACACTGTGCTTAGGCATTTGTTCAGTACCTAAAAGAGAGACTTAAAGGGAAGGTTTTAATGCCTTCCTTAGTTGCTATGAATCCCAAACCTATTATTTTATGTTATTGATTTTAACCTTTGATTGGTCAACAAATTTGACTTATAATTTGTTTAGTGCTCTTCTTGGCAATGTATTTCCTTCAGCAAATTTGATGGCTTTGATGGATTAGAATTTCCTCTCTACAAGCTGTTTGTAATCATAGTCACAGTTCTTTCACATGCAGAATTTTCCCATTGGATCTGCCCTTTTCTTTCCCTATCACTTGGCCACTCTACCAACTTATAAACAAATCTCTTGAGATCATCTATCACCGTGATTCTCAACCTTATTAATTTTGCAACGCTTTAATACAGTTTCTCATGCTGTGGTGACCCCCAACTATAAGAGCTACTTCATAACTCTAATTTTGAAACTATTATAAATCATAATGTAAATATCTGTGTTTTCCAATAGTCTTAGGCAACCCTTGTGAAAGGGTCCTTTGACCCACCGAGCGACCTTAACCCAAAGGTTGAGAATCACTGATTAAGCAGAAAAGGCCTCTATACAAAATGCTGTAATAAAGATAACATGTAGAAACCAGTCTTTACATGCAGACTCATTCTGAAAACCATGAAATGGGTGAGGTATTTTGTTATTGCCCATGGAAGTGCACCCCAACCCCCACCTCAAGAGTTATGCTCACTCAAACCTCCCAGAAAATAAAGGAGAAAATCTGTCAAATCTGAATGGAGGCGCTAAGTAATATATCAAAGACTATACCTCAGTGTATACCAATGCAATACTAAATTTCTAAAGGTATAAAGTAATGTCACCTGACTGAGTAAGTTGTTACTCACCCACAACTTCATATTATGGAAAAGAAAGTATTAATATTTGCTAACAATTTCTATTAGAGATCAAATTGTGTATTTTTATGGTATCGGAAAGGATTTCTAAAGAGTTATTTTTATTTTATTATAACTATATAATGTGCCTTGTGCAGCTATAGCACCATTTCTTAAAGTCAAACTTATTAAGACTATACCTTTGCAGCATTTGTACAACTGCATGTATTTCCAAATCCATCAATTTTATTGCTTGATTTTTACTTTTAAAATGTACTCAAATGTTCATGGACTCAGTAAAAAAATTGAATCATTATATTACCCCTTTTGATAAGAAATATCCAACCTTGAAAATCTTAGGTACATTCTTGATATTCATAAAATATATTAAGTCGGTAGCACAGTCTTCTTATTATAAAATATTTGAATTCATTTCTTAATGTAAATTATAGGAAAGCTGTAGGATGTGGAATATCCAATAAGTGTCAACAATATTTTAAACCAATCACATAAAATTATAATAGTTCTTCATAAAAGCACCAAATTTTGTATTTAAGTTCTTGGCTGCATGCACATGATTAATTCAAAGGTACCTAGAAGGTTCCATAAACTGAGTTCATCAAGGAGAAATGGTCTTTCACTGTGATTAGTGACTTGACATTATTAGGCTCTTCCAAAGACAACATTAATATCTTTTAGAGAATTCAAGTTTTGTAAGTACTCCTGTTTTGATGTGTGTATCTTCCTTTGAACTTCAGGCCATACTTATTTCCTTTTTAATGCATATTTAAATCATTCTCTTCAATGTCTCCAATAGAAATAACCCATGTTATTTCAAATATAAAGAAGAAGGCCTCCAATGACATCTTCGATGACATTAGAACAACCTACTCTTTATTCAGTAGACAAAATCAACTGCTTTGATGCCCTAGCCAAAAACAACAATTTGATACTCAGAAAAGAAAAGGTAAAATCATACAAAAGAACAAAAAGAAACACTACTTCTCTCTTGCCTAAGTAGTGCCTAAAATTTCAACCCTATAAAGTCACTCATCAATCTAAAACCCAGCCTTAATTACAACATAAATATAAGTATGACTTTTATGAGGATGTAATACCTTAGTTTAAACAGTGATCACATACATGACTTGCTGAAACATTCCTTAAGAGATGAATCTGGTGGGGCAGTGGTTGTATGCATGCCTTTAATTCCAGCACTCAGGAGGCAGAGGGAAAGTGGATCTCTGTGAGTTCGAGGTCAGCCTGGTCTACAAAAGCAGGTTCCAGGGCAGGCTCCAAATCTACAGAGAAACCCTGCCTTGAAAAACCAAAACTAAAACCAAAAAAAGAAAAAAAGAAAAGAGATGAATGGAACAAAGTATACTGAGTAGAAAAATAGAAATCACAACAAACTTGTGCATAAGAAATGTGTATTATCTATTGATTGTTCTACGAATATTTCCAAAACTTAAAGGCTTAAAATGATACTGATATAATTACATCACAGTTCTGTGAAATTCATTCAGACATTCTCAGGACCACTGTTTCAAGATGTGTAACAGATTTTTATCATCCAGTTAACTGAATCTATGTTTTCATCTGAAGGTTCATTCGAAAAATTTCTGTTCCCAAACTCACTTCTACAGTTGTTGGCCAGGTTTTAATGTTTGTGATATTTGAATTAAATTGAGTTTAATTGAATTGAATTTCTCAGTTTGTCAATGACAAGACAGAGGTTCCCTTTAGGGACATGCTACATGTGAAGCTTGTTTCATAATAGTGTGAGAACCAATGGAGAGACAGAAAGAGGAAGAGAGGGAGAGCGCCAGAGCCAGAGCCAGAGCCAGAAAGACAGAAATACAGAGAGAGAAAAGCAAGGTATTACCACAAGGGAAGAAGTTGCAGCCTTCTATAACCTAGTCATAAAAGTGAAATTCCACCTGTTGCTACACGTGAGGGATTCAAGGTCACTTTGTTCAGCCCAAACCTGAGAGAGTTTACAAAAGAGTAAATGTTGCAGAACTTGGGAATCATCAAGAAATGTCTTATAAATCTGCTTTGTTATAAGATGAGGGAGTGTTAAGTAAAATGGAAATTTTGATAGGGCATTTCAATAATACACCATATCTTTTCTTTTCTAGGACTTTGCCCAAGTGATTTCCAAAATGTCATGATTTTGTTATCATAAGCATGAATTAAAGAAAGCATGCTGAATGAAAACTGGAGTTTTTAGGAATATGTTTTGTCACTGACAAAATAAGGATGATAATCCTACTTTAAAGATATCATTGAAATTAATGGGAATAGTTTTAGATGTAAGATTTAGGTAATGTTTCTCTGTGTGGTTGCCAATATCTTTATTTTTTCTAGAGTCACATATATGGTTAAAATGTTAAAGATATGCATTATATCCTTAAGGACATATCATATAATCAAGTAAATATTAACATATCATACCTCTAAACCTGAGCTACTAATTAGAATGCATATTTAAGTCATGGATTTGATTAGGGACTTATTGTTCTTTTATTTAGTGATTAATCACTGTAACATAATCATTTTCTAGAAATTAACATTTATCCCAATAAGGAGAAATGAGGGCAGAGTAAACTCACTCCTCAGTATTTGATGCAGATTAGTAATGTGCTCCATCAATGCTCAGGATACAAGAAGTTGATAATGATATTTACATGGATGATACCCTCTTTATCATGGACAAGATTTTTGGTAGCATTTAGGAGAGAAGAGAGAAATCTATATACTTAAATGTAGCCAATTTATCATTGTCTCAGTTAACTGCAACTTGGTAACAGTTCGTTATCTCATTTCCTACTTAACTTTATGCCAAATACACACTTTAAATGCTATGTATTATCGCTCTACACTGTTTTCTCTGTCATTGTTAATTAGGGTCACATTTTGGTGGGAGTTTGTTTGAGGAAGGTGCTTATTTGATTGCATTATTATCCTTACAACAGATGTCTGAAATAAATTTCAGGTTCATTCATTTAACATTGGCTAATATTACAAAAACTTTATTACATTTATTTATTATTTGTGGGTATGTGTGTGCATGAACACATGCCACAGCACACATGGATAGGTCAGAGGACAGCTTTCAGGAATTGGTTCTCTCCTTCTACCACGAGGGGCCTAGAAATCAAACTCAGGTACTCATGCTTGGCAGCAGGCACCTTTCCTCTCTGAGTTATTTTGCTGTTCTAATTGGTTAGTTTTTACAATAACCAACATTTTGAGAAATTGATCTTATATAAAAATGCACCCATTAATTTTAAAAATATTGAGTCATTAATGAAGCTATTTGATTATTAACAAGATAAATACTGCAAAAATGATCAGTTTATATCTGTTTGTATCAGTCTGATCAACAAAAGAATCATTAGGTGCCTTTTTACATAAGACGTGAATGTCAAAGTTATATATATATATATATATATGTATTATGACATATTAAGGCATAATTCTGAAATTGTGAAAAACATGATATTCATACAAATATGGAATGATTGTGTGCTGAAGATTTAGCAGTACTGAGTCTAGTAGGATGGTAAAATAGTTCAAAGTATAGTTTTAAAATGCAAAGATTTATAAAAATAAGCTAGTATACAAAATAAATGCTGATTTTAAATTGAAAATCCATGAAAAATAAGAGTATAACAGACAATAAAACTATGTCTTTTGGAGTAGTCATTGTTCTAAGTAATTGTTAATTGGCATGTAATTTCCAAGTTTAGGCTAGACTGTATCATTATGCATTACAGTTCCGACTGCTTTTATAACTAAAAGTGTATTTTTTCCAATTTAGGACTTTAGTTTCTTCAGGTGTCTAGTGTAAGTATCTTGATAGTAGGAGTCTAAGGAGGAAGCCATTCACCTCATAGCAGACAGGAAGCCAAACAGGAAGGAGGGGACCAGGAACCAGATATAACCTTGAAAGGTAAACACATGGACTTGCTTTCTGTAGGTAGTTTTTACCTCCTGACATTTCCAGAACCTTCCACAATTATTTCACCAGCTAGGGACAAAGCATTCAAACACATGAGACTGTCAGGACACTTTATATTCAAACTAGAGTGGATCTAAAACTGAATCCTCAATAATTATGTTGATGTTGAACATAATGTTTGGGGGATTTTTTTAATTGTTTCCATATATTTCAACACTTTAAAATCTAATTACAGTGTGAGGGACCTCTATCCAACAAAATGTTTGAAAGATTCTATTAATCTTACAGTGTTTCTATTAAACACTAACATTCTTTGTTTGGTGTTGATATCTTATTAATACAGAAATACATTCTTATCTCACAGACAAGAAATTTTGGTTGGCATTGGTTACTCTTTGACATACAAAAATAATAAAAGAGGACCTTTATAAAACAGGGTTTGGTAACTATTGCCCAATGTGGATCCAGATGGAATTACTGCAACAATATCAGTGCCTGATGAGCAGAGCAGTATGCAAAGCCTGACATTGGCAACAATTCCAACACTTGGTAAAAGATCATCGACTCTCAGAAGATGGAAATATTCCACATCTGTGACTTGCTTGTGTTTAAAATGCACACTTAACACACATAATTTGCCACCTGTCACATAAGGGAAGGAAATATCCTCACTGTGCACAAGTTATTATGAGTTTCAGATCATGGTTAGATTAATAGAGACTTATGTGGCTACTGTCATATAATAAAATGCAAGGCAACAAGCCAAATTTAGATCACACTTTAATTTTTGTCAGACATCTCCACAAGTTTTATCAAAATCTTTAATAGAGTGGCAAATCAATGAGAGAAGGAAAGACGTTATTTACACTTTGCAGCTAGATGAAACCCACAAACGTGAAAGGTTTGTTCCAGATCTCATATGTAGTAGTCTAGAAACTGGATTATATTGGTAATCAGTACCAGATGAGAAACTATCACATGGCCTCATATGGATAAAATTCAAACATCCCTTAACCACAGATTTGGGATGTCATTTTATCAACTCTGTCAATCCCATCTTGACTCAGTCATACTTCTGGGGCTTGGCTGACTATCCAGGGACAGAGTTGACTAGAGTTATTGAAGAAACTTCATTCTACAGTAGTCTTTTATCTTCCAGTACACGAGCTCTGGTCAGTGGAACAGAGCAATGCTATGAGTAAAATGCACAAGTGCTTTCTTAAGCCTCTACAAATATCCCATTCTTCAAAGTATAGCGTTTTTCCATTCAGAACTCATGATTGAGACATGGTAAAGGTAGACTTATACCCACTAACACCTACTGCTTGGAATATGAGCATGTGTTTTCTTATTCTAGTCTAATGTCTTTTTGTAACTGTACTGCAGATATAGTAAAATACCCAAATGAAGCACCATTTCATGAGAAATATCTGACTCTTAGAAACTGAAGATTTCTAGCAATATACTGGAAGGCAATGTGGTTATCATCAATTATTTCAAAAGTTGCTTAAATATTTACCACTGACTGTATACCAACTTTGCTTTTCAGAAATAAATCATAGAGTGGGAGTGACAGAGTAGTCAGTCACTTAAGCTTTGTAGTGATGGTGATGATGATGATGACAAAGTGCATGGCTGTTTTGCCTGAATGTGTGTCGTGCACCAGCTGGGTACCTGCTGCCTGCAGAGACCAGAAAGGGGCAACAGCTGTTCTGGAACTGGAGTTACAGGGAGTTATGAACTTCCATTTAGAGGCTAGGAACCAAATTGGGTCCTCTTCAAGATCAGCTTAGCTACCTCTCCAGCCCAACGTAAGCTATTTTAGATTAATGGCGTATAATGCTCTTGTGCTTAATCACATTGGTATCAAAGTTCATTTTCCAGACTCCTCAGATTCAGTATTCTGATGCTGCTTCCTGGAAGCAAGGGGAAAACAGGCTGGAGGGCACTTGAGCAATGCTACTCAATTATGCTGTGCAGCTATTACGTCAACTGTCACATTCTTAACAGTCCTGCATACTAAACACTTTCAATCCCTTTCTCTTCCCTCAGACCTGATCTAATTTTTAAAAGAGCTAGAAGCTCCGCATCTATACTAAATGCCTGCAACTCCCTCAAATTACAAAATCTGTTTCTTTTTATTATTTCTGTTATTTTTGAGATTACAATCTATATACATCATTTCTTCCTTCCATGTCCTCCCTCCAAACTCTCCCTATGTTTCTCCTTGCTAATTTTTCAAATTCATGGCCTCTTTTTTAATTAATTGTCATTACACATATGCCTGTATATTTTCCTAAATATGTTCCAACTAGTTTTGTTACTGAATGTCTCATGTGGAAAATCACAGGATCATTTCTCCTTCAAGGTCCCAGATACATTGCTATATGCATTGGTATGTCAGAAATGGAAGAGACGTAGGTTTGCCTAGATCAGCCATTAAAATATTTGATTGTTATTATTTTCATTGTAAAGCAGCAGAATTCCATTTTTTAAAGTTCTAATGGTTGAGTGCATGTGTATGTGTGTATATGTGCATGTGGGTGTGAGTGCATGGGTGTGCCATGGCATGTGCGGAGGTCAGAGGACAACTAACTGGAGTCAGTTCTCTCCTTCTACAATAGGGGTCTTATGGATCAAATTTATGTCACCAGGCTTGGCAGCAACTACCTTTACTCACTGAACTGGCTTGGAGCCCCAAAACACTCAGTTTTTCTCAATGATTCTTTTGCAGGACCTGTGGTTGAGCATAGGTAAAGCCTGTCTTCTCCTGGTTAAGTTGAAAGTACAATATTCAAAGCCCCGTCCACTTTATTTGGACAAAGTTTAATGCAACAGGAGCATTCTGAAAGACTTTGAATATTACTTGGATAACCCTAGTTCATTTTGAAGGTCTCATTCTACCTGAATCTGACTAACTTAGCACTCAAAGAAATCCTAATATGTGACATACATGCTGCTATGATCTAATTTCCTGTCCTCATAAAAATGTGACTGACTACTAAACCCAAGTGTCATATAAGAGCTTTCCCCATAAGATTAATTATTTACCATTACAAATTGTATTTGCATTCAAGATGAAGCTCATTTTAAATCTATGAGAGCCTTTCCAGTCATAGAAAAAAATTTACACAAGTGATTGTGTGTCATTTAAAATAAAACATTGCTTGTCCTAGATAAATTACTGGTATATCCTGACTATTCACTCAGATGAACAAGCCGTGAGCTCTGCAAAGACAGAATCAGGGAGTTAAAGAACCAGTAGTTAGAATCTCAACTGCTCCTTTTACCCAACAACTCTGATTAAATTCATATCACTCAATATATTAGTGTTTGTGGATTTACCAGAAACCAGGCCCTAGAGACATATTCATGAGATTATAGTACTCAGAAACTAAATGAAGTACTGTCTTTTAGGGTACAAATTGTTTTATATAAGAGTTCAGATACTCCTATTTGCCTCACCTTTTTTCAGAGGCTTGAAAACCTCCACCATCCTCAAGTAAAGATTAAGCATATGAAGAGTACCCAAGCCTGACATTTATATCCAATATAGTTGTCTTCCAGTGAATTATCTTTGCTCAAAAGCTGCCATAAGATTAAGTGAGATTATCGGAGCTGGGTCATCATCTCTTCCTGCTCAGTACTGTTTTCCCCTACCTTTCTTTCATAGGTGCCAGATATAAAATACAGTTTGACAGTTTCCCCTGTCCATTCTCCCTTCCTTGCCTGATTCAACATTTGCTAACATGATCTTCTTTGCCTCTGTCAAATTCCTGATTCCAATTGAAAGTTAGCTTTCTGATGGCCCCAAATAGCACATTAGAAAATGCTGTAAGAAGTTCTATTGCAAGCCAAAAACTTTATAAAATGAGACTAAATTATAAATGAATTTGCTTTTTTAAAAACTTAATATCTGCTCTTTACATAATGAATTTGGAGAAGATATGTGGTATTTTTAGGAAAACCATACAGTTTGGGTGGCTTGGAACAATGTCAGCTGGCTGACAGTATTTTTCAGATGCCCCTTCTGAGTTAATGTTTCCTACCATGAAAATTGTATGAGAGGTTGCTACCAGGGGTACTAAATAGCAACTATAATTCTTTCAATTTATAAAGTTTTAAATACCTCCTCCATATTTCCAAAGCAGCTAAAACTATTCATATATGTTATGATGTCCTCATTTCTTCCTGTATTCATTTAATGTCTAAAATACTTACTGAGTTTCCTTTAGCACAGCATTATATGCCAAGACTCGAATTAAAAAAAAAAGATAAATTCCTGGGTAACATTTTAATTCAGGATGTACTTGAGTAGCTCAAAGAATAATTTAAGAAATTAGTTTTTACCTGATTTTCTAGTTCACAAAGAGCATTCATAACAGTTAGTCTACCATGACAGATATTTCCTTCATTAGGGATGGCATGCTTCATTGGGACTATCTTTCTGGGCAGCAGCAACTGCAGTACAGGTTGCTGAATTCAGCTATATTATATTCGACAGATTGAAAGCTCACAAGTGCCTTGAGTTTACCAGAAAACATTTGTCTTTCTTAGTAGGAGAATTGGAACTACTTCAGTTGACTGTGCCAGGATTTTCACTTATACATTTTTTAATGGAACATTTCTGTACTAGCAGGTTTATTTAGTAGAATATGTTCTGCTATACATTTAAACATTACAGATTTTTCAATTTTTTCTCAAATTTTAATGATAATGCATCAAGTAGATGAATGCTTCTTTAAACAAATAGAGATGCTCTGACTTGTGTAGTTTTATTTTTATTTATGTTTTCAGTTGAAAATAGCAGGCTTGTATTCACTTCTTCACAGCTCCCCATTTACCTGTGCAATGGAAAGGTCTAATAAGCAAGGTTAAGATGGGTTATCATAGAGAATACTCATTTACAGCACAATGGAATAATTATTTGTGATATCAGTGCCCATTCTGTGTTTGAAAATCTAGGCTGAAGTCTATTTCAATCAAGGAGGGGGAAAAGTGGAACATATCAAAAGATAAATATTCTGAAGATAGAACACTATAAATACCATATCTTTGAAGGTTTTTGTATGTTAAAGCTTGGGTACTCTTCATATGCTTAATTGAAGTCATAAGATGGTTACAACTGAAATATAGGTACACTCGTGATTATTTTACAATTCATTGGCCTTAGACAGCGCTGAATTTCTGCTTACAGCATAAAACCTAGAGGTTTTCCATTTGCTGTATAATAAATGAGACATTTTGAGACATTTTTAAATATTAGAAGATGCTATCACTTTTTATCACATATCTTTCCAATACATGCCTTAAATTTTCCATATAAACATCAATTACATGCAGCAATTGTGAATTGATCCACAAATGAGGAACCCAATTGATGTCACATTTGCTTCCTTGATTCAGCTTAACTAAAGTTAGCATCAGTGCCCACTTGTATGGCCATCATCATTCATTTAGGAAGAATATTCCTTCACATTCTTTTGAAAATAATGGTTTAGTCAGCAATATGGAAATCATTCTTGGTCTGTCTACTTTAAACAGATTTAATACAAACAAATTGGAGCATCTACAGCATTCTTTGCAGGACAGAAACTAAATATGCAATGTTCACAGAGGGTGGGGAGCAGCCACTGACGACCTCAAATATGTCTAGGTTTGACATGGAAAAAAATTGGAGCTTGCCTACTCTGTTCCATTGCAACAGTTACTTTACATTTCCCCTCATCATGCTTTTTCATTTTATGTCAGTCTTTTTCTGTGACATTACTTAATCTGGAGGAATTTTAGTAAGAGGATCTTGGCATTTTGTTTCAATCTTCTTGGTAAATAAAGAAGGGTAGAGAATGATCTAGAAATCAGGAAAGCTAATATTGAGGAAAGCACCAGAACCCAGAGGAAAACCAACATTTAAGGGTAGATAATCTGGAGTTTCACGAACAGCTTCCAAAAGACAGAGTCTTATATTTCAACCTCTCGCTACAGTAAACCACAGTTTCTTGATTTACAGCTGTTATGATTATTATACATTTTAACCAATTGTTATTGTAAAAATCCTCCTTCATTTATATGTCAAGTTTTCACCAGCCAGGAAACCTGGCCCAGGTTTTTCCCAAGTGAAAAATATCATCACTCTAGTGGGGATAGTTTTTTCTAAATTGTCTCCTTGCTAAGCTTGGGAATTTTCCCCATTTTGCAAGATACATGAGCTTGAGGTGAGGCTTCCTGCTTAGTTTTTAAGTGCTTTCTTTCTTCACATGTTTTATTGGAATGTGCTCAGGTCACACTCAGCATCCACTGTCCAGTTCTGGAAATACTCCACTCCTTTCCTTATGTCCCAAACTTGAAGTGATATCTAATTCAGCATTTTAAGATTCATTTATTTTTGTTTTATGTGTAAATGTGTGTTTTAACTGCATGTATGTGTGTTTTATATCTGTGTACCATGTGTGTGCAATGCTCTTAAAGACCAAAAGGTGTCAGATCCCCTGAAACTGGTCTTACAAATAGTTGTTAGCTATGACATTGGTTCTGGGAAACAAATCCTGGTACTCAAGTGCTCTTAACCACTGAGACATCTCTCCAGCCCCATTTGTTTCCATATTTTGTTTTGTTTTCCTTTTTATTGTTGTCTTTAAACATGTGAAGCACAACATGTTTTCTTCTGAATAAATTTTATACAATACAGCTTAATTGCACTCATGGATCTCTAGGCCTTTCAACACAAAAGTCTGTTATAAGGTATACTTATGTTGCCATGTTGCCACCCACATGAAAACATCTCCTTTACAGCCTCAAAATTCAAAAGCTGATTAGACTTCTGTAGGGGATAAAAGATCCCAGGATCAATGCAACATAAAATCTTGGTTGGCTTCCTGGTGGGATAAAAAAATCAGTTTTTGTCCCTTCACAATGAATCTCCAGCAGTTTGAAGACTATGCTGTTTCTCTGTTGGCTGCCCCTTCATATCAAATTTGCAATAAATCAACCTGCTACACTTGCTAGAATATTATCTTTTCATATACCTATGAAAATGAAAAAATATTCCTCTAGGAAAGTCTCCATGAATGGAGAGCTGCACCTGTTCAAAGAAGTAACTATCTTCAAGTGAGGATATGTAGGCCACATGTAAATGACTCCATCCTTAGCCATCATATAATTGTAACCTCATAATAACCTATTCACCTGGAAACCATAAGAACTAAGAGCACACAATTGCTCTGTATCTGTGGATTCTACATACATGAATTCAAACAACTACAAATTGAAAACATATAGAAAAGTATCACATCTGTAATATAAATGTATATTCCTTTTGTTCATTATTTACTAAGTGATGCAGGGTAGCAAATATTTGCATAACTTACTATATATGAGATGGCATAAAAATCTAAAAATAAAAGTATAGTGTGAGGTTACAGGCATGAATTGCAAAGCTTAATTTCTAGATAATGACCTCTGTTGAAAAGAACATATGAAGGTTCATATTGCACCTTATTATTGGAGCCAAACAACAACAGTGAGGAGAAAGACTGTGAGAAAAATGAGGATACAATAACACAGAAAAAATTTTGCCTTAAAGCTAAAAAAAAAGCTATTCTTGGTGCATTGATGTAAGGATGGAAGTGTCAGTACAATTCAACCATAAATATAAATGGGAAAAAAAGCACAATTTGAGGGGGAAAATAAGTTGGTGCCTTTCTCTTTCCAGTCCTTTTCTATGATGCCAGCAATCATGCTCAAAGGTTCAGAGTAAACACGGAGAAAATTACCAAAAGAGTCACAATAGGACTAGAGACAACACAATGCTCTGCACGACTAAACAAAAACTGAAAGAAGTGACTTTAACCTGGCCTTTAGTTTTCAGTCAATTGCTTAACTCCTTTAACCCCTAGCCATTAGTGAGGAAGGTTTGCGATCACTTATGTGAGGAGCAGTGAAGAAAATATACATTTTCCAAACACAATGGATACTGCCTGTGCTACTGTATGTCAACCATGTGCAGCTTCCCTCTGCCAAAAAAAGGGCATCAAAGGAAGTTTTTAAAGCTACAGGGCAAACAAAGCCAGGTGCTTGAAAAAGCTTTATATGTAGCAGTTAGCTGCTAGAGGACCATAGATTGAGAAAAAATGTAATGTTTACTTGAGAAATGCCAAATAGTAAGATCCTGGTGCCAATGAGTAGCAATATTCTTATACTTCAGAGTCTTAGAAATAATACAGTTTATTGCGGGTTGTTTTGTAACATAGATACACTGTCAGTTATTCATTCAGTTCTCTGTATGTGCTAATTTCTTGAAGCAATGTTTAAGGTACTAAGTTTTAGGACAATTCTTCAGAAGGTAGGGATAAGTCTGAGATCTTTCTCTCTTTCTTTTGTGCTAATTTTTGTTTATTATTATTACTCTCTGCTTCTACTGTTCAACGAACCTACCTCTCCCATGACACTGAAACCCTTCATATCAACAAGTTTAAAGACAACTTTATTTTTATTTTTTATCACAGTTACAATTTATTTATTTTTTTTAATTTCAGACACTTTTTTATTGTTATTAAAAAATTT
>LOJH01041099.1:1821-14468 GCA_001685095.1 Ellobius talpinus
TTTCTTTCTTTCTTTCTTTCTTTCTTTCTTTCTTTCTTTCTTTTTTTTGTTTTTGTTTTTTGAGACAGGGTTTCTCTGTAGGTTTGGTCTATCCTGGAACTCTTTAGACCAGGCTGGCCTCGAGCTTTAGTTTCCTTCTCATCTGAAAAGCAGGCTTATTATCAGTTCTTACACATAGGTTTTAAATATTACAGCAGGAGGATTTATATGTTATAGGTTTGCATGTATCTGTGCACACACACATGTATGCGCACTCACACACATGTCTTATTGTATTTAGCTATACACATACACGGTGTCTTATTGCTTTTAACTACATGCACAGTAAGACGTGATGTCTTACTGTATTTAGCTAGAATTACTATTAGCACTGTATTTCTTAGAATTGCTATAATTTTGACAACTAGTATTTTTATTCTTTATCTGTCTTTTAATATAATCATCTAAAACCAGGGGTGTTTGCACATCAAACCTGGGGCCAACACAGTAAAGCAAACAAGGGCCAGTTTCTAGCCTACATACCAAAAACAACAGGAACACCTATGTTAAGAACTTCGTGACTCAGTTAAGACACACATGGCAACTAAAATGGAGTTTAGCTTGGCCTTGTTGTACTCTGCACACACAACTGTAAGAAATTGGTGGAATTTACTAAACACCAAACATGGAACCGTGTGTGGGCATGTACATACCAGTATGAGTATTTGAGAGCCTGTTTATATGTGTAATTGTTTGCAAAAGCACCATGTAGAAGGGCTAGGAGATGGCTAAGCTGGGAAAGTGCTAAGCACGTATGCATGAGGACCTAAGTCTGGGACCCAGCACCCGCGTGCGAAGGCATGTTTAGAGGCACACACTTCTTACGTCATCCCTGGGGAGACAGGGGGATCCCCGGAGTGTACCGTCCAGCCAGCCTCACCGAATGGGCAGGCTGCAGGTCCCAGTGAGAGACAGTGTCCCTAAAAACAAGGTGGCTGGCTTCTGAGACGCAACAACAAAGGCTGACATCTGGGCTCTACCCACAAGTCACACACGTGCACACACATGCACATGCACAAATACACACTAAAAACATTTAAATAAAAATCTCGATAGACTATGTAGAAATGAATCGTTCTTCTCTTATCTGAATTGTAACCAGAAGTCTGAATTTAAGACAGAAAACAGGGAAAGGTTTAACCCTGTTGGTTGAAAACCCTTTTCGTGGCATCATTGAATGAAACTGGAAGTTCATTTTTTTTTAACCTATGTGAGTAACATCACCATTTCTTAGGATTGGGAGATGGTGAGAGCTTTCTTTTCCCTTCATATTTCCAAAAACAAGAATGCATCATGGCTCACACATGAAGCTGCTCCCCTATAGAGGCCAGCGATTCTCCTGAAGGCAGAACCATTATTCCGGTGACTTCATGTCTTCAGCCTTTTGACACGCCAGCCTTCCTGGCACGTGCTGCCTGCCTTCCTCTCCCATACTCTCTGTCCTTCTTGGGTGGCCACACTCTAACATTATCTCTAAGGCAAGCCAACTGGCTGGTATGGGTTGCATTCAGTAGGATACTCTACTGCTTCGACTAGAATGGCTTTCGATGTGGTCCTTACCCCTGGCATCATCTCTAGTAAGATGAGGGTGGCAAAGAGTAAATGAGAGAATGAAACTAACACTCATCAGTGGGGTTCATCACACCGGAAGCTGCATGACTGTTAGTTCGTAGCTAAGGTCGCATGGGCTCTCAACCCGAGTCTCTTGGCCCTAAACCTCAGATGGTCTTTAATGTGCTTCCTGCAATTCCGTAAATTAGATGCCATAATCTTCTGAGCTCTGTCTAGACCTAGGTAGATGAGCAATCCAGTTGCAGTGCATTATGGGGGAACTGGTGAAGGTCACCTTTACCCTGCGCTTTCCTGCGCTTGGCCTCAGGGGAACCTCCCATTAAGGAAAGGAGGGAGAGTGTTGCTCCCTCAGCTTTGAGACTTGCCTGTGTCACCTTGGAAATGTTCTGCGTTGCCACAGGAAGGGCAAGCTGCTATGTCTGCCCGAGTAAGGAACGCCTATCTCCTGGGGCTTCCTTCTCCTGAGTTTCCCACTGTTCTGCCTCTCATCAGGGAGATGTCCAGACATCTCTCCGGTGCAACCCTGCAACTGGAAAGGCATCTATTTTTTTCTTGTTGATGCTAGAGAGTAAGCCTAGGGCCCTGTGCATCCTGAGCCTTCTACTAACTGAGCTACATCCAGCCCCATTGCCCATTACTCTAACAAAATACCTGACTTCCTCGAGCCTGGATGTGATAGAAAAGTTTGCTTGGCTCACTTTGAGAGGCTGAAAACCCATATAGCATGGTGCCAGCCCTGGGCATGACCCCTCTGGTTACATTATGTCAACATGGATGGCATCACAGCAGGACAGATCTAGCCAGAAGTGGATGCTTTTTACGTTCTGTGTCACCTGGGTAGAAGGGAAGTCAGAGTATGGGGAATGCCTGGGCTTCCTCTTCTTACTCATTCAGGAGAACTATGGTCTCATGAGAATTCCTTCCGAGGACAGTGCCCACAAATGAGCTCCCCCGCTTAAAGGTCTTATTACTCCCGAACATTACTACACTGGGGACCAAGCTTCCAATACATGGAGCCTTGAATTCAAACCACAGCAGTTTGCTGTGAACTGTGAATCTATACCATGTTCTGTATGTACAAAACATGTCAAAATGGCTCCAACATGGATTCCTCCCCCTTGGTTGTATCTTCAGGCATTGATGGCCCCTTCTTCCAAAACCTTGCTCTGTACCAGTACTGCAGTCTGACTGGACATGAAAGAAACTCTTACCTCTTCTAGATCACTTCATAAATACCAGCTGGAAAGATTTTGTTTGCAGAACAAACCTGATAGGGACAGCTCATCTGGGCAAGTCTTCTGGTTAAAAGTTGAACAGGGCCATTGACTCTACAATGAAACACTCCCTTGAAGTTCTTGCCCTGAGTGGTTCTGAGAACTATCGTGAGAGAGCCACCTTCCCCATTCCCACGGGACCCTCTCATCTCCCCTGCTCCCCGTCTGACCCTCTGTAGGAAGGCCACGGTGTCGAAGGACTTTCTGAATAAGATAAGCGATGTGGGCAGAGCCCTTTGAGTCAGGAAGAACAGAAAACTGAATCTGGAGAAGACATTTATCATCCTAATAAAACGAAGCACGTGGTTTGCATTCCAGGTCCTCCACCTGTTCTATGGGAGCACGGGCGTTCTCCCATGACAGTATTTTTATCCCTGATGGGGGAGCAGAAAATGAGCAGACAGTTCAAGCAATGTCACAGGACAGCATCCTGGGCAAAGTCAAAGCTCTTCAGGTAAGACAGCTTGAGATGATGGGCAGATCAGAGGCAGAGGAGCCCCACCCCCACCCTTTGTGGAGGGAAATGGAAAAGACCCTGGTCGGTCCTTGAGTGATGGAGTGGGAGGTCTGGGGATCGCTTCAGGGGGGAGATCTGGTGCTGCACTCAGTTTCCCCCCCGGAGAGGCACACTTACTTAGCCCTGCTGTACCCACTGCAGGGCTTGTCCCCCACCTCTCCTCTCCAGTTGTCGCTTCCAGTTTGACCAGAACAAGTACCTAAGAAAAGCTACAGGGCTTGCATGTGGGAAAGAGCTCCCAAGCACTAAGCACTGGAGCCGCTGTCAACAGAGGTCGCCTTGTGCATGCCCATCCTGTGAGTCTCCAGCAGGCGATGGGGGGCGGGGTGAGGCTCTGTGGTAGCTGTAAATGGGGCTTCCAGCCACCCTGTCTTGGGAGGATCCTAGCCGGCTCCTTTCACCCTGCAGTGGGGCAGCTTTCTTGCCTACTGTTGATTCAGCTGGTGACTCCCTAACAGTGAAAGTGTAGTAAACGGTGCTATACTGAATGTCATTAAAATAATGGGTCCAGGAAACGTCAAAGGAACAAAGACTGTGGAGTCTCATTATGTAGGGCCGTCCCATTGCTTGGGAGCATTTCCCTCACCAGGAAGCAAGGCCAAGGCAAGCACTTCTGAGATGGGAGTGCTTGGGGACTCCCTAGACTTTGGACAGAGGGCTCTGAGTTGCTGAGTACCATCTGATGACATGTCCACAACAGTGACTGGATCAAGGAATGGATGAGAAGAAAAAAGGTCACAAGGGCTGGCCATGGCGGCACATGCCTTTAATCTCAGCTCTCCAAAGTAACTTTGCTATTCTTTTCGCATGGTCTCGTTTCTACTGAACATAAGCTGTATATTTTATGACCTGTGGTCATACAGTCGGTGGACGGTGATGCATGACAAACCAGGAAGCAGCCAACACCCTGAAACCTTGCCCAGATCATTACGCCTAGAGCCACACTGACCAAGGGCCACAGTCCGCCCATAAAGCCTACCCAGGCTGGCTCGCAAACCCCAGCACTTCCTAGCCAGACTCCCCTTTGTTCTTGCTGGCTGGCTGTGCTGTTATACCCCTCCACTCTGAAGAAGCCAGCTCTCACCTTTTTTTCACAGGTTGAAGAGGGAGGACAGGAATAGCCAGGGAGAACTTGGACCCACTTCCCTCCGCCAGTTCTGAGCCCCTGCCTTAGCATAAACCTTTCTCTAAAAGAATCGGTGTGCAGAATTCAGACTATGAAATAGCTGCAGTTCACAGGAGCTTCGAACACCCTTTAAAGGTGGATAATGGCCCGAGGGTGCCAACGATATCTGCTCTGTAATGTTCACCGCATACCGCTCCCCCTTTAAAAAGTGGATTTAAGGGTTGTAAAGTCTGTGCCGTGCAATTGTGCAGTACTGGGAAAAAAAAATAGAAACTCAAAATACGGGAGCGAGGGCTGTGGCTTCTTTCAAAAATAAGGTAAGATTTTAAATAGTTTGATCTCATAATGAGTAAAACGTGAAACCATCAACTTCCCTGAAGTGACAGTGCGATTAACACAACAGGGGGGAGGGAAGGTGGGCAGAGCCGAGTGAGTATTTAGTGTGAGTGGTGTCATCCGGACAGCGCTCCCTCAGATGAGCTCTGCAGCGCTCCCTCAGATGAGCTCTGCGAGTTTTGCTTCTGCTGCTGGCCTCTGATTCCTCCTCTGATCTCTACAATGACTTTGGGAATATCAGGGGCTTTGCTCTTCGAGGCTGGAAACGGGGACCACGGTCAGAGCAAAAGGGATTTTTAGTCTTTAAGTGACCTAAGGTTTAACTGAATCACTCCCAAAAGACTATGCTTTATTTTTTCAGTCGCCTAAGCAGTATGTTCCTGGTAAGTCCCCCAAATCTAGTGATTTCATACACTTGCATGAATGCTTTGCATTTCCCCATGACAACGTTATGCTGCTGTGGATGCCCAGTAAGAAGCATAGGAAATCGCCTTCTCCTAGACTCCAGCATGGAATGAGAGAGTTTAGCTGTGTCGGAGGCATGTGTGTTTTTATGTCTGGAATTGTCATTGTGTACATGTCTATGTTCTTTTTTTTTGGGAGAAAGGAATGGATAACACCTACTTGACAGTGAATATTCTGGATAGATGAATAGCCACAATTAAATATTCTTTTATAATGAAATTTAACCAAAAAAAAAATAGTTTAAGAGACCGTCCAGCATTCACTTAGAACTCATGAACATGGGTGGAAGGTGTTTGCATTTGGAAAGGTTGCCCCCTAGTGCCCACTTGTGTCATAGCACCTAGAACTGTCTTGTTGCACCCACAGGAGATGTTAGCATTGCTCCACTAATAGAATAAAGCAGTACAGCACAGTTACCCTTCCCTGTCTTAAATTACATCACTTTACCATGGCAAAATTTCCGTGGCAAACTATTGAGCTTTTTAAAAGAACAAGAGCACATTTTTTCTGAGTATAAAAATGTGCATTGTGAGAACAAATTTGAATAGGCAGTAATAGGGATTAAAACAATAGCGCCCTTTTGAAGGCTCAGTCCGTAAGTCATTTGCTCCAGCCGGTAGGATGAATACCACTTGAATGAGTGAGAGAACCCAGAGCAATAAGAAAATATGCCAGGCCTCTGCCACCATGTGGTCATGTGACCTTGGGACAAGTAATTCTTTAATCTCTGTGACTCTCACTTTCCCCACTTGAACAATAAGGAGGTGCAGGTGATGATAGGCAAGCCCGAAGGCTCCTCCAGTTCTTAAAGTCTGGAGTCTGTGTGAAGTCCCTGTTCACCGCTGCACGTGGTAGCTGTAAAAGTGTTGCCCTTGGTGATATTTGTGCTGCAACGACCTTGACATTGCCAAGCAGCACAGATCAGGAGAGAACTTCTCTACTGAAGGTCACACCCAGCTGGGAGGTACGTACCAGCTGCTGGTGAAACCGGAGGAAGCCTGGCTATGCCCGCAGGTGGTTGCCACACTTTTGTCGGGAAATGTCTAGTTATGTGTCCCACGGATTATTTGGGCACAGGTGTAGGTGGGGGCCTCAGTCCTTGGCAGCTAATGTCGCCTACTGAAGTGGATTTCACTTAAGAATTCCAAAATCCTATGTTTGAGGATTTTGACATCTAATACAGCCATCAAGGGCAGAAAGCAAAGCACCTGATCTTGGCTAATTCTTCCTAGAACAGGTGTCCTGAATCCGTATGCTTTTTTTAAGAGTTCACTTTCGTGATGATGAGTACCTGCAGTTTGCTCAGAAGACATCATGGGTTTTTTTTGCTCTGCTGTTTGTTCTTATGGACATGATTTGGAAAAAAATGGCTGCAGAAAAAAAATTGGGAAATTCTAGATACCAGCAGTGCAAAAAGCTGCAGAATACAATGTGCTTGGCATTTCCACACCACACCATCCAGCCTCATAAATATGGATGTGCATTCCTATAGCATCATTCATTCCCAAGCATTCCATATGACAGCAAAATGGCCCAAACTGAATGAATAAAATATAGTCCCTTTAGCTCGCATTCCAATCGCAACAGTAGCTGCATTCATAGCCAGCAGCAGCACACGCTGTCAGTGTACGGACCAATTTCCTCTTTCCTCTCTGGATATAATTGCGATGTGTGAAAAGACAGAGCTTGTGGGGCCAATAAACTTTGGGGCCAGCTTATAGCAGCCTAATTTTGAGTAACTGCTCCCTCCTGTTGTGGGTCCTTTGTTGACAGTGCCTGAACCGTGAGCAAATGAAAGCAATAAAAATAATCTATTCCCATATAGTTCGTGTGGCACCTCAAATCACCAGCTAGATTTTGGCAGGAATCTTTAAGTTGTCAGTACACCTTATAAAATGTCACAGCAGTCCAGTCTCCTCTGAGTCACATAAAGGTGTTTAGAAAAGGGACCTGTGGAGAAGGGGTGTGTCAGGGTGTGAGCTATTGGTCGTTAAACACCATGTGGGGCATTGGGCTTCAAGTTCTGCTGCAGACTTGGTTCACTAGCTCTTGTCTAAAAGCCACAGGACACTCCTTTATCTGGGCTCAGAGACCAGCCACCATCACCATCACCATCACCATCCCCTCCGGCTTCTCAGTTCCTCTCCCTCAGCTCCCCAGCCACCAGCCTGAGTCTGTTTTCCCTAGGGAATTTCAAAACGGCCTCTCAAAAAGGCGCACACTTTTATTCTCAAAAGCAACAGCATTATTTATTTTGTCAGGATGAACAGGCCTGCGACATAAGTCAGCCCTTTGTCCTGGTTGCACTCTCCCTTCTCTCTGCCCTCTTCCCCTCCTGTGTCCTCCAGGTCCTCAGACGTTTTATCCACTGTCCTGGGACTTTCTTCCTCTTCCTTCCTCCACACTTGCTGTCTCTGCCGCCTCCCTCCCTGTCCTCCTTAGCCCTCCACTTCATGTCCTAACATTCTGCCCATTCCCAGCCTGACTCTGTGCACTTTACTGTCCCTGTCCTTCTCTGTCAACTGAGATTCTTTGCCTTCTCCTTCCTTTTCCATTTGTAGCCACAACAACCATTTTGTCTCTGGACTTTGTTTCTGTCTAGGCTGTGATGTTTTCTTTCTTGTCTCTTAAACGTCAGGATAAAGCAACAACCATTCTCTCAAAAGAGCCCTGGTCAAGTAAAGAGGCCTATTTGTGCTTTTTGTGATGGTGGCAAAACTCCTAATTAAGTGACAATATAGCGTTATGCCAGGAAGTGCATTATGAATGTCCTTCCATTATAGAAATAAGAAATTATTTTCATCTCCATTGGTCAATGGATACATTACAGTTAGAAGGACTATTAAGTTGTAGTGTTCTATAGCACAGTAGGGTAGCTATGGTTAATAATTTATAGTATATTTCAAAATAGCTAGAAACGAGAACTTTGAGCATTCCCAACACAAAGAAGTGAAAAAATGGGTGAGGTGATGGATATGCCAATCACCCTGGCTGACCATTATGTATTATATACATGTATTGAAACCTCACGGTAGTCCACAAATATGTACAGTTATTATTCATCAATTGAAATGGAAGGAAAACTCAGCCAAGTGGCAAATGCCCATAATTCCCACTCTTGGGGGTGCAGGCAGGAGGATCAAGAGTCCAAGGCCAGCCTAGGCTGCATATAGCAAGATGCTGTCTCAGAAGAGAAAGGAAGGTTCCCTCTTCCCACATCTCATCCTAGAACACTGGCACCAAAAGACCCTGCCAGTGGGAGTCTCCCCAGTCCAGTGTCAGGCTCATGGCCAACACTCCTAAGGAGGCTTGGAGCAGGTGGCCACAGGAAGCACCCCTCCCCCCTCCCCCAGGGTCCGTGGCTGTGATTCCGTGTCCTGTTGTCTGACTCCATCGGCTGTTGTAGATGTGCTGCTTCTGGACCTGCGTAGAGTACACACTAACTGCCGCTTCCTGCTCGACTTGTCTTTGGAAGACATCCGTTTTCAGCAACCTGCAAACCTCTTGGGGGTTGCTGAAGCTCTTCTTCCCTGGCTGAATGGGGGCTTTGGGTGTGCATTCTTCCTGGGAGGCCAAGAGCCCAGTGCAGGCTGAAATCACAGCGGACAAAACGCAAGCCCTTGCTCTTGACTTGGCATGCTGGGTGGCTGAGGGTGGGGTGCGCTGTGCAGAGAGGGGCGTTTGGGGGCTCATCTCAGTCATGCATCTGCATCTCCCTGCTCACTGGACAAGGCTGGGGTGGGGGACAAGCTGGGTGGAGTGGGTGGACATGGTCCCATTGAGTTCTGAGGGACAGGAGACATTTCCCTCAGGGGATTCTTTGGCCAGGGATTTTCAGAGAAATATTAAATATGCCGGTCATCTCTTTATGTAACTGTCCCTGCAAGAAGGAAGTACACTGTCAGATTTATGAGAACTGATGTGAAGCACAGTGATCAGAACTCTGGATGTCATTTTAAAAGACGTGGGCTCAGATTCCTTTGGGGCCACTCAGCCTTCCCATGAGCTTGGGTTGGTCACCTCTTCACAGGCACCTGGACTTTGTTTTGCAAAGTGACTGGGTTTGTCTTAGTTTGATCCTCCTGTTCCTGTGATAAAACCACTGACCAAAAGCAAAGTTGGGGAGAAAAGGGTTTATTTCATCAAACAGGTTACAGTCTATCATTGAAGGAAGCCCGGGTAGCAACTCAAGGCAGAAACCTAGAGGCAGGAACTGAAGACCAGGGAGGAAGGCCACTTAGTGGCTGGCATTCACCTGCCCTTCTTATGCAACCCAGAACCACCTGCCGGGGTGGCACCGCCCACAGTGGGCTGGACCCTCCTCCATCAATTAACAGTGAAGGAAACTGCCCACAGATGCGCCCACAGGCCCTTCTGATCGAGGCATTCTTCAGCTGAGGTTCTCTTTTCCCGGGTGGGTGCCTCTAGCTTGTCTCAAGTTCAGAAAACCTAGCCAATCCAGGGCTGGAGCTGTTGATTGCTAAATCTCTTGTTGGAAGCCCTGCCAGATTAACTATTAGCCAGATTAAAGATAAATATCAAACCACATTAGGTTTAAACCACATATGGGCGTAGCTCTAGAGCAGAGGTTCTTAGCTGGGGACAGTTTACCCCCAGGAGACATGGGGCAAAACATCTGGAGTCAGTTTTCCTTTTTTGAATCTGGCCCTTACCCGATCTGCTGGTTATTGTTTACAGCCCATTTCTCCCCTTCATTCAGATGCCCTTCCAGCTGCCACCTGCCAGTCATTAGCCCTTCTTTAGCCCTTCCCTCCCCACCCCTACCCCAGGTTCCTTGTGGCCCCTATTTCACGATGTGCAACTGTAGCAAAGAACGAAAACTGGATCAATTCCATCCCTGATCTCAATATTCATCAAGGAAAGCCTTGCTGACGCTGGGACCTTCTCCACCTTGGCCTGTGACCCACTGTGACCAGAACATGTGGCTTTGACACAGGGAATCCCACGCTAGGTGAAGATGCATAGATTCCCAGAGAATGTATCCGGAAGGGACCAGCAAGTTCAGCTGTACCCACCCCAGGAGTCTTCACTTCTCCCCATGGCTCCTGCACTTTGTGTCACTACTTTCTGCATAATTTGTTCATGCATTCAAAGACTTTAGATTGATGGATCCAAGAAATTTAAAACGCGTATTTCCAACCTCGGTTTGGAAACATAGTCCCTGTACCTACTGGAAGCTGTTATCATTTGCATCTAAGAGGTGGCTGGAGTTTTAAAAGCTTGTGGCTCTGCAGATGGAAGCAAGTGGACTCAGTGCAGGATGGCCTCCAGGTCCCTCGGCATGGCCGCACCCCTAGAAGGCAGCTGGGCACGACTGTCCCTGGGGAACCTGGTCATGGCTGTAGAGATTGTTTCAGAACGTCTTCCCCTTGTTTCTCCCACAGCGACAGTTGGGCAAGAATATCAAGTTTGGGCAGCCGCCATCGAATGCCATTCCCATGAAGAAGGCGGGCAGTGCGGACGCTAGCTCTGATGAGGACTTCTTCCTGACCAGTCCCATGGAAATTGTGACTCAGCAGGATATCGTCCTCTCAGACCCAGAGAACAAAGTAAGCCTCGTCCAGGGGGGAATTTGATTCTCATAAGCCAGAGAGCAGGATGCCAGCCAGGTGACAGTGGCATCTGATGACCCCACAGTCTAAGTGGGGGGGGGAGGGATAAGATGAGGAGAGCTTTTCTGGTGCTTAGGCTGTGGCCTGAGGGTACTGAGGACCAATGGGAAAGATGGGGAGGAGGAGGGCACAAGCCCTTTGCAGATGCCCTTGCCGGAGCCTTCTGCATATCCTTCAAGGCTCAGGTGACTCCGGTGCTTCTGGGAAATCTTTCCCGATCTCACCCCCAAAGCTGCATTGTCTCCTCTGCACTTTCATATCTGTGTCCTCCATCCATAAATGTTTGTGCAAAATTGTTTTCTCTCCATCTCTAAACGTTGGCTTTTTGCAGCTAAAACTGCCTCTTACACACCCCTTTCTCCTCAGGACTTGGAGACTGCCAGCTGAGTAGCTGACTAATTATTTGCCAAATTGGACTAATTTAAGAGAACTGAAAAAGAAAGCTGTGGGGGTCCAGGGAGAGAGCTTCACACCCGCCAGCTTGAACTCCCATCAGCTGGAAAGAAAGTCACGTTCCGGCACCTGGCTGTCTAAACTGGGTGTATTGACACTTTCCAGGGAACACTTTGATTAGATCTTGAATTCCAAGCTCCTCCAGCAGCAGAGAGGCCTGCGTAGGGGAGAAAAGGCTCTACAGCCCTCGGAATAGCCAGTCTGGGGCTCTCTAGTGACAGGTGGACGCTGGGTCTTTCTCAAAACAACTTTGCCTATCAGTTCCAGAATCTGGGTGTTTGCTGTTAAAAATAGACATAGCTACTACCAGCTAGTATGTCAGAAGAGCAGGAATCAAAGCAAACTGTTTGCAATGAAAGCAGACAGTCCGTCCTACTGCCACCTCTGTTGGGGCCTGGCCATGATGACCCCTGGCCCCCATATGTTGGCAAACGGATAGTGGGTGAAGGAGGAGGGAACAGGGGTCCTTCCTTCCTCGTGGATTTCGAAATGCTCTCCCCCACCTGCGCAGTATCAGGCAGCGGTGGCAGCAACAGCAGCAACCTCCCTCATTTTAACACAGGGAATTCATGAGGACCAAAGAATGCCCTTGCTATTACTTAGGACTTCAAAGCGGGAGGCTCTGTGGCCTCAGCAAGGATAGAGGCTCTTTGTTCAGCAGACCTTGTCTTAGGTGTGGGTGTTACAGAGATGAGCAAGATTTGTCACGGGAGGGCCTCTGGCAGCTCACATCCTAATGAGAGGGTGTCATAGAGCACACAAGTCACCATGCTGGTAACGTTTCAGATCAGGCACAATGCTGCCTGCTGAGAATAAGGCAGTAAGTGACCCGCTGCGGGTGGGGGGGTTGCATTTTCAGATGTGGGCTTGGGAACAGACCAGGGGGTGACAAGATGGAAGTGTTATAGGCACAGGTATGAGCCGGAACAAAGACCAAAGAGAACATGCTGCTCTTAAAAAGGAGACTGGGAGGAACTGGTGAGGTGGGGCTGGGTGGGCGCTGGGGAAAGGCAGATGCCAAGGCCAGATGCTGGAGGCCATGAAAAGGGAGACTCAGGTGCATACCTACCATGGCATGTGTGTGGAATTCAGAAGACAGTCTTTTTTCTTTTCTTTTCTTTTTTTTGATTTTTACCTAGCTCTACATTTTTCTCTGCTCCCCTCCCTTCCTCTCCCCTCCCCCTTTCAAACCTCCCCCAAGGTCCCCATGCTCCCAATTTACTCAGGAGATC